>VUQS01043311.1:0-52968 GCA_015108495.1 Heterochromis multidens
AAAAACTCCTTTTAACAGGAAGAAACCTCCAGCAGAACCAGGCTCAGGGAGGAGCAGCCATCTGCCATGACTGGTTGGGAGTGAGGGGAGGAAGACAGGACAAAAGACACACTGTGGAAAAGAGCCAGCGATTAATAAGAACTGATGATTAAATGCAGAGTGGTGTAAAAACACATGGTGAGTGAACAGAGGTGAGAGAAGGAGAAACACTCAGTGCATCATGGGAAGCCCCCAGCAGCCTAGGCCTGTTGCAGCATAACTAAGGTAGGATTCAGGGTCACCTGATCCAGCCCTAACTATAAGCTTTATCAAAAAGAAAAGAAAGGAAAGCTTCAAGTTAAATATTCAAACATGAGGCCATGTTTTTGTAGCAGCACAATTCACTAAAAGGAAATGCTAGCTAGCTTGGTTAGCAAACTAATAAAATGCTAGAATTTCACCAAAAACTGAAGCTCAAACATCTTGGATGGACTGCACCACACAGATTATTATTATTATTTGTCAGGCAACTGCATTAAACATGTTTTAAAAGGCACCAACACAGTAAACATGGTCTGGAGGTTCAGTTCAGTGATTTGAATTAATGGAGGTAAGGCAGACAGATGCTGGCTACAGCTGTTGATGTCAACACACCTATAAATCAAAATCACCTTGCATTTGATATGAAGGGGGAAATTAGCTCAATATGACCATTTTTGTGCTAGGCTATAAACATGTTAATGTAATTGCTGAAGTTGGGCATTTTAATCTGGGAGTCTGTGAGGACTGACTTGCTTTTGTGCAAGTGACCACTGGTGAAACTGCATTTTTTGGCAAATGAATATTGGCTTCATTTTTCAACCCCGGAGTGGTCTTGATTTTTACCCATTATTGCAAAGATAGAGCAGCAGCAATTAGTCAACACATACTAAATCTGTAACTATTTTCTATCTTTCCTTTTTCTGCTGTTTGTCTGGAGATTTATTGTAGTGCAAAAGACTTGTAATCCAGACATCCCTCCCCCCAGAATTCCCAGCTCTTCCAAAGGAAACCCAACGTGCTCCCTGGCCTGTTTAGATATATAATCGCTCATGATTTCCTTAGTATCTGAACAACCACTGGGATCTGTCTGTGCCTCACCTGGTAGCTTTCAGTGGAGAGGAGCAGCAGCTCTACTCTAAATTCCCTCCAGATGCTTGAGCTCCTGAACTCTGTAACCCTATGGAAACTCATTTTAGCTGCTAGAATTTGTGAAGGTTAAATATAAACTGACTGGTAAATCGAAACCATTGCCTTCAGGCTTGGCTTCTCCTTCACCACAACAATCCAGTACATTACTGCATTACTACACCAGTCCAAACCCATGAGCAAATGATCCCTAAGTATACCCACAATAATTTTGATTTTTTTATTACTTTGATTTCCATCCATGCATTTTCTTAACCACTCATTCAGTTTAGGGTCACAGAGGTGCTGGAGCCTGTCCCAGCTATCGTAAGTTGAGAGGCAGAATAAACCCTGCACAGGTCGCCAGTCTATTGCAGGGCTAACACATAGAGTCAGACAACCATTCACACTTATTCCATATCTAACCCATTTAAAATTGCGAGTTAACCCATCATGCATGCCTTTGGACTGTGGAAGGAAGCCGGAGTGCCCAGAGAGAACATGCAAAACGCCACATAGAAATGCCCCAGCCAGTGGATTTGAACCCAGAACCTTCTTGCTGTGAGGCAAAAGTGCTGACAACTGCACCACTGTACCGTACTTTGCTTTGATTTATTATTTTCAAATACTGTTAACAAAGAACCTGATAAATGCGTGTTTTCTATTCTCCTTTGTATTCTGCAGTAGGAAAAATTAAATAATTTCCCAAATATGGAATAAATAAAGTATTTTGTATCTTTTTATGTTATCGTAAAAAGCTGCAGGTTTTGAACTTTTGGTTGGACAAAATTAGACATTTGAAACATCGCCTTAGGTGGTGGGAATTTGTGGGAATTTTAAAAATTGTTTTGCAAGTTGCTTTGTATTTCCTCTTCTATCAAACAGATTCTTCACCCATCCTAGCACAGTTAAATCTCACTGAGATCTGTCACATGGGGCTTTCTGAACAGCTATTGGATAGTTCTGGTACTATGCAAGTTACTGTCAGACATAAGCTGTTGAAGAAGCTCAAACTTCCACACATGGGGACATGTTTGTCTGGTCATCCATTCATTGACTCATTCATTCATAAAGATGGAGTATTAAGCTGTTCGGATGCAGTCGACGTGGATGATCTTTTATTGATGAGAGATTATTTTTAATTTCAGTGACTCAGATGCTTCTTCTCCTTCAAGCTGCTGCTGGTTGTTTGGAGTCTTTAGGGTGTTGGCCTCCTCCTCTCCTTTGCATCATTTTTCTTGTACCGGTTGTCTAAATAAAACATGGCTGTGGTGGCAGAAGCAGCAGTCATGTTTCCAGTAACAGCTGCAGGACTCAACCCAGAGTTGCTCTGATGCTTCAGACTGGATGTGTGAGGGAGGGAGAAAGTGGGATATTTTCTATTTCCTGTCAGAGCTCTTTGTCTGTAGCTGAGTCACTCCCTGCCATGACATTTACACACAACTATAGATATATGTTGTCTCTTAATAACATTTTCAACTGTGCACATTTTTCATGAAGCTCCTGAATCCTTGCTATAGACAGGAGGAACCAGTTTTTAGATGCATATTAAAACAGAAATCTTATTCCTGACTTTAGCTTTTGTGGCACCTTACTAACTCAAATTGTTCTTCTTTTTTTTTTTTTTTAACAGAGAACATGTTTTCTTTAATGTATGTTGGAAAAGTGGCATTTAAAAATGTTTCTTTTATTCCAGTTTACATTGTATTGCAGTGATATTTTCTTTGGAATCTGTCTGGGGAATCAGACGCTCACCTCCTGTAGGATGCAAAATAATTTAGAAACATATATTAAGACAGAAATCTTTAACTATAAACTCCAAAAGTTGCATCGACGATAAGAACAAATTTCAACCAACTCACTTACACTTCCTTTTTTCAACATCCAGACACCCAATTCAAATCATATGGTCCAACAGAAGATAGAAAAGATTGGCCAGTAAGACTGCATGAACTGATTATCCAGGACCTTAACAGCACATCAGTAAGTAAAATCACCCTTTTGGAAAAAAAGGAAAGGAAAAAAAGGTAAACAAACCAACTCCCAACTAATACATATATTTAATTTACATAGTTTCATTCAATTCTCCCCACCAAAAACATGCACATACTTTTGCTTAGGAATACCTCATCCCTGCTTTTTCTGTCTTCCCCCTTAAATGAATAAGTCATATACTAGTTATTACCATACAGTAATATCTAAACAATCTGTCCCCACCCCATAAGTATATTACTGCATTACTACACCAACCATATGTAATTCTACCTTAACACTACAAACACATGAAGCCTTAAACAACTGTTTTTAATAAGCAAGAATTTATTCTTTCTATTTGTCACACTCCAGAAAGATAAGGAACACACACAGAAGCACTGCACATCTGACAGCATGTGCTGTGTCTGTTTGTTTTAAAGATGACATCATTGTGAGGGCAGGGAATTGACCCAGTCAGACCCACAGAGACGACTGTGTGTGTGTGTGTGTGAGTGTGTGAGAGAGACACAGTTACAAACACGGCTTTGTTGTGGGTAAATGACATCACTCTGACTGTATATGTGTGTGTTTCTGTGTATGTATATCTATCCATTTATCAGCTACTGATGAGTTTGCTCCTTGATTTCTTAACAAAGCCTCAAACCAAAAATCCTCCCATTGACAACTCTCATTTCAGAGTATCTTTGCATCAGTCTAAAAAGCTCTGTTTTCGTTCATCCCAGCATCAAGGTGGCACGTTATACCACTGGAGGTCAGCAAAGACAAGATTTTCAGGAGTTGTAAAATCAGTCTTTACAGTACAAGATCACTTGGTTGCACCCTCTGGTGGCAAGGACACCTCTGACTATACAACAACTGCTAGAAGATCTGAGAAAGAAGTGAGGAAAGTCATAAAGAAAGATAAATAGTAAAAATATTGCAAGTTGTTAGTGTTTCCATGACAATAGTCTAATCTTCTGTCCACAAACACAAAAGGCAATAAAATACCAACAAAGCAGGGACGGATTAAAGCTCAATGAAAAACAATTGAGATGTTTCTATGCAGTCAGAGCGGCAAAGCAAAAACAGATGCGTCCCCTTCTGTTTTCGTTGATGGTGTGTGTATTCTGACACCTCTGTCAGTTCGTGTTTGTGTCAGATCTGAGCTACAGCCTGCAGAAAATCTCAGCAGCCTGAATCAGTCAGTGAGCAGCAGCTTTTAGTGAATGGAAAAGCAAATCAAAACAGTGCAGAGTAACACAGAAAACATAAACCATAGGTATGTTAAAGACAAATATATAATGCCCAAAGTTTCAGGAACTTTTAAACTGTGCATTTATGGGGTTTTTTTCTACCATTAGGTTGCCTTAAAGTTTTATATCCCAACCCCTTGGTTGTTGATTTATTTTTTCATGTTATAGATGAAGGCAAAAAGTGTAACTAAAGAGTAAAATTATGAGCATGACAGAGACATTGTACAGCACCTCGAAATTCATTATATGAATTATAGCATAAATTAACATAAATGAGGAAACCTTTTGTTAAACAGTAGCTGCCTATTCAAATGACACTTGAATTCTTCATCATCACATACTATTTGATCTCTTAGGTTTGCTGGTATGTAGTTCTAACTGCAGCATTAAAGCAGAAAACAGATGGGTGCTGCCTGAACAGTCACGACCTCTGAGTGCTCATTCCCTGGTTGTCAGCTCCATCTAGTGGTAATTTTTCTTTATTACAACAAGGGACAGAACCAATCACAAGAAAGAAATTTACAAAACACTGCTTAACCGTACCTGACTTCAGATAAGCAGAAGATTATGGATGGATGGATGCTTAATATCTCACAGTCTAATATAATTAACAAGAACAATAAAAAAATGTCCATTTGGTTTATTGTTTTCCCTTTTTTTATCTTATTTCTGTCTAGCACAGTCACATGTTAGTATATTCTTATGGTCATCAAACCTACTTAGATGACAGGTTGAAAGTATTTGGCAAGTTCCATCAAAAGAAAAATAAATATACTCATCAGCACTTACAAAGCTAGTCAATAGCATGCTGTATCTCCTTTATTTCACCCAGAGATGTGTTATTTTTAAGGGGAGTTGCACCACCACCACCACCACATATGATTCAACAACAGTGATTCATTTTAAAGCTTGTATTTTTAGGGTTTTCCTGATGCTTATTCTGGCATAATTGTGCTAAACATGGTTACATAATCGCGACTATGGAAAGTCACTGTGTTCAGCTGTTCAGTAGTGATTTTAATTGAGAATTGGACAAATAGATATAGAAAGTAATATATGTGAGATACAGAGCCTTTCTTTCCATTGGATTAGAAGATAATGGACACTTAGCAAATAAACTGACAGCTGTTTTTCTTGAAGTTAGTTCCTTAGCAAAAGATGTCTTTTGTGGCTCAGAGCTTATTGAGAGTTGCTGATTGGATTGAGACTGAGTTTCTGTCATAATGAATTATAAAGAAGTTTCTTTTGAAACTTTGAGTACTGTTTACTAAAGGTGTGCCTCACACAGTTTTTTCTCTGATGTAGTGTCCATTATTTTATTTAACACTCGGCGTGCTGTTAAAAAAAATAAACTAACAAAAAAACCTGTTAATTGGCGAGCTTCAGTGGTGTGGGGAAATAGTTTGGATAGAACCAGGCTACTGGTGACCTTGCTTCCAGCTAAGTCAGGCTAACCACATCCTGACTCCAGCTCCTTACACAGGGCCAACTCGCACACGAGAATAATATTAATCTCCTTATTTAACTCTTTTGAAGTGTACTTCTGAAAAATCTCCAAATCTTACTACATAGAATCATACAACCGTAGCCACAAATGTCTCACTCCAGACCTGCATTAAGCAGTTTAGCTCAGCTGCTAGCTACAAATTATTCTGTGGTTCTTTGGAAGCCTGTAAATTATTGTACTTAAGTTTTTTTTTATATATATATATATATTGTCATCAGTTGCTGATATCTGTATTTTGATAATGAGCTCCTGCATCTTATGTCGATACTGAGCATCAGGCCTGAGTTGGCTGAACTTTGACTTAATTGCAAACATGGCGGCTGGTGGGTGTCAGGCTCAGCGACAGAGCGGGAGATGGAAGCGGACAGATCGCCAGACTGCTGTTTGAAATTGTATTCATGCCTCTGGTGTTCTCTCTCCTTCTTCATCGTGTCCTCACTGCTCTTTTCTCACTTTGTTTCTTTCTTTTATTCTCTCCTTCCTTTGCTCCCTCTCCCTGCACCCCCCTCTCTCTCTCTTTGTCATATTTATAATGCGTTTGCCTGCAGGGCATTTTTCTATAACCTGACCTTGCAACAGAGCGACTGTAGGACACGATTATAGTGATGCAACCACCGTTTGTGTGTGTACGTGTGTGTGTGTGTTTATGTGTTGGTATGTCAGCCTCTCAGCCATTCTTAGCATCAGGCTGCAGGCGCTGTGTAACAGCTGCATGAAGAATGTCCTGGGCTGTTCTGAGAGGGAGAGGCTGCTGGTGTGAGAACACAGTACAACACACACACCCAAGAATTTTTCGTGTGCACACACACTCAGTCACATGTTTGATTGTTAGAGACAGATGCAGCAGTGATTTTAGTGATTCGGTCATCTTTAGCAGACTTTATAATGCCATCCCACTTTGCAGAGGAAAACTTTTGTACAGGTCTTTTCATTTCCTTTATATCATCTTAGTAAAGTATGTTGGGATATATTGGTCTCAGGATCTACTTACCCATTTCTTTTTCTGATCAAACACAGTACTTACATTTGGTACTTACTGTTTCAGACTACACAAAACACATGAATATTTAATGAATATTGCAGCATTTCTACCACACAAATTACACCCAATATAAAGCCTAGTAATTTTAAAGACTGCACCTGCAATATGTGAGCCCTGAAACGGCATTCTGTTACAAATAAAGCACTGAAAAATCCGGCAGCAGGCTATTATGTGTTTTGCGCTGAGTCATACACCTTCCGTAAGACTGCTTCTGTGATGTGGTGACAAGTAGAAAGTGACAGAGTGACAAATTTTGCAGTTATCAAGACCTGTGTTTGTTTTTACTGCCTGCTGCTTGTCTCACATTTCCTCTCACTTCAGTGTTTTTGTGTTGCTTGTTTCTGTCTCCTGCTGGCAATAGTAGCAAAACTCTGTCTTTGTGTTGGGTCTTAGATTTGCTGGAGACGTGCTTGTTGTCTCACAAAGACAGATAAATCATCAAACTCAAATTCCCAGCATTAAATTGAAAGACAGATGATACAAACATATTAGACCTGGATACTTATTTATCGAATATCGCATATAATGTATAGACAAAAATATTAGGCTGCCTACATATTACACCTGTAGGAGCTTTTATGACATCCCATTCTAAGTGGATCCCCACTTTGCTGCTATAATATTTTTCACCCTTCTAGGAAGGGTTTCCATAAAATTTGGAATGTATCTGAGGAATTTTTTGCCCATTCATCCAGAAGAGAATTGGAAAGGTCACACACTGATGTTTAGTGCTTGCAAACTCCATTTCAGTTCATCCTAAAGGTGTTTGATAAGGTTGAGGTCAGGGCTTTGTGTGGCACGGTCAAGTTCTTCCACACCAAACCATACCTTCATGGACCTTACTATGGAACTGGGGCACAGTCATGCTGGATCAGAAAAGGACCTTGCCCAAACTGTTCCAACAAAGTTGGAAGCAAAGAATTGTCCAAAATGTCTTAGCAAGCAGAAACGTTAAGACTTCACTGGAACTAAGAAGCCCAGGCCAAAACCCAGAAATACAGTGACTAAGAGGAGTGGCACAATACTTGTCTATATAGTGTATCTGTGAGGGTAAAAGCATGGAAACCTCTGCGTTTAGTATATGGTGTGATCCACTTTTACAGTAATAACTGCAAATTGATGTATTTCGTGCACATCAGCTTGGAGGAGTTTTAGCCCATTCCTCCATACTGAACAGCTCAAACTCTGAAATATTGGTGGGGTTCCTCATCAATATTTCAATAACTTCTCGCTTCAGGTCAAACAGCATTTCTGTTGGTTTAAGGTTATAACTTTAACTTGTCTATTCCCAAATAATTGTCTTTATTCTTCCATTTTTTGGTAGAACAACTTTGTTGGCTGACCACTCCTGGTGAGGGTAACATGGTCGTGACTTAGCTTCACTTGTATACAGTCTGTCTGACATGGCATTGGTGGAGTACAGACTCTTTTGAAAAGAAAAAGATGATTTCCCTTCCTTTCCTTTCCCTTGGTAAATATGTTGGAAGTTATTTGCACATTAACCGTTCACCCCTTCCTCAATTTACCTGCAACAAAAATCATTTTTCTTTGAAAAACCAGCACCAACTTGTTAAAATTATGCGCACTGTTGTCCAGCTTTGCAACATGATCAGGTTTGCTACAGTAAATGTGATCTGTGTGTCCCACAGAGCTTTATTTGAACACAACCCAGAGGCAGCAGAGTCCAGCCTGCTGCCTCCCAGCTGTCGTGGTATTTCTGTCTCATGATGTCACTGTCACCACTATGCCAGGAATCCTGGAATCTCTTTTCAACATGGGTGGCTATTAATGTAAAGGAGAAGAGGGAGGAAGGAACGGAGGAAAGAGGCAATAGAGAAACTGATTCACTAAGTTCAGCTTATCTTTTCTGCTGGCTCAAACTTAAATATCATCAATGTCAACCAAGACCATTGTATTCCCAAAATATATCTATTTTGCAGGACTGCGTTTAAGATCACAGTCTTCAGAAATCTATCCTCATGCAAAAAACATAGACCTGAAACTTTCATGTCTGAGCTTTCACCACTAGAAAATGGCAGCATGTCTGGTCAAATGACTTATCTTATAGTACATTTACTTTTCAGAGACAAGGACCTCTTGACTTCTGCCACAGGAATCATTATTCACATGGCTGAACTGTGACCCTTGCCTGTCAGTGGCCAGCTTTCATCACATAACATTCCAGTTTCAGGTTGGAGTGTGCAGGTAGAAATAATCAGTGGGCAACTTGGGTGGTTGGAAGCCTTGAGGTTGGATCAACAGATTACAAAATGCTGGTTTTGATCCCAAATGCTGAACACATTTCCTCTCTCTGAGATTTCCACTTCTGAACATGATTCCAGAAAAAATGATGTGCTAATTCTTAAAAATGTGTAAAGTTTTACAAGTATTTACAGAAGTGTCCTTTTACTTGCTTCAACAGAGGCAAAAGAAGAGGTGGGCAGTGGGTAGTTTTAGAGGTGGGCTATAGGCTGGCCACCAGTCAGAAGTTAGAAAGTTTGCTGGTATTTTGTTTGCTGTGTGCTGTTTTGCTGTACCAAAAAAAACCCCCCAAAACATTTATGGCCATAGCCACCATTCTTTCTGTTGCTGTTATTGAAGAAGATTTGAACAGAATTGATGAAACAGCTCAATATAAAGGGAAAGAGCCCCCCTGCAGTTGGACATTTATTATTATTTTAATGATGAAACACATTTTTTTAAAACAGGAAATGACCTTAATCTTCACTTCTCCCTCGTTCTCTCTCTGTCTGTGTTCCCGTCCTTCCCCCTCTTCACAACTGTCACAATTAGCAGCTGTTGCAATGCAGGTGAAGAAAGTGTTTGTGTGTGTGTGTGTGTCTGAGACAGAGAGAGAAAGTTGGTGCTTTATGGGCTTTTCTTTGTGAAAGGAAAAACTTATAGAGGATATTGAGTTATTTGTTGCTGACAGTGTGACTTCCAGGAAGAATATACTTCCAGTGTACTGTATGTATATGCACGTAGACTATTTGTCTAACAACAAACACTTTTATTTAATGCACTCATATTTGCTTTTCAAATTAAGATCTTACTAAAAGCAGACAATTTCCTTGATGTTAAATTACCATTGTTGATCAGCATCAGTACCCCGATGGTCACAACTGATGTGAGGGAGTCATTGTTTGTTTATATTGTCTGCCTGGAAGGTCACGCAACTCATGTAAAACTTCAAGCTATGATTGGTCAAGGACAAGTGTGAATGGTAAGAATTTATGACAGTGTAGCTGATAAGACTAGCTACCTGGCACAACACTGCTGTCAAGACTTAAGTGTAAAGTGACTGAGATTTATTGAAGCAGAAGAGTGAATTTTAAATTACCAATGAAAGGAGTGCATGTCTGAAAGAAGCATTATGCTAGAAGATTGGAACACCTCAGTTGTTATTTACAGTCACAGGTCTGCATGTTTAGAAAGTGTTCAGCTAAAAATGAAGGTTTAGTGCTGGTGAAAATAGATTTTTTGTCTTCTGGTGTGTGTAAAATGTGTGTATTAAAGTTCATTAAAGTGTGTTTGTGTGTGTGTCTGTCTCTTTGTCTATGTGTGTGTGTGTGTGTGTGTTAAGGAGTGTGAATGAGGTTAGTCCTAAAATAACCTTTGCAACTGTTGTCACCCCTCCTCTCCTCTCACCAACACTCCCACTCAAGAAGCAGGTCACCATACAAACACACCCATACTGCTGGTGTGCTGGTGTGTCATTCGGTCACCATTTCTCATATTGGAGCTGCAGTGTGTTTAGTGCTCTGTGCAGTGATACTTCTTGATTTCTCTTGGTGTTGGCAAGGAATCTGATTTGCATTTTGGGATTGTAAAAAATAACTGAACCGATCTGAAAAAAATACTGTGAAAGGGAGTAAAAGGTAAGACACAGTGTTAATTGTTTACTGCATTTTAAATTTTGATGGAAGTCATTTTTGTCCAAATGATAAATGTAAAACGAATACAGTTTTGGCCTGTAATCTTAGCTTGAAGTTTTTTCTTACAGATTACCATCTGATCATTTTTGTAGTAAATAAAATTAAATTATCTCATCATTGGAAAGCTTCTTGTAGTTGTAGTTGAACACAGTATAATCAGGAGCAACCTGAAATTCTCAAGTCATAAATAATCAGCGTTTGGAAAGTATTTATTTCTGCAGTTTTACTCTTTTTTTGACAGATACACATATGTGCTAATCAGTGCTAATTGACAGATTAATAAAATGCTAGAATTCCACTCACCAAAACTGAAGCATAAATTACTTAGACTGCCTGTACAACACAGCAGGCCATGCTATTTGTCAGGTAATTCCTCTAAAACTGCTCCAAAAAGGCACCAACAGCACAAATGTGATGGAGAGGTTCAGTTCAGTGACTTGAGTAGGAGGTGATGCCTAGCAGGCAGCTATTGGCTGAAGCTCTCTAGTGCACCTGTCAATCAGTGCTATTACGCCTGTAACTTTAAGCCGTACAAGTATCCATATGGATGGGTTAGAAAAAAAATGCACCTACCATGCAGCCATTATGAAGGGGCAAATTACCCATAGAGGCCCAAACTGTTGTACCAGGCTGTAAACCTGCTTTTTAATGCTGTTATGGGAAATTACTCACTTTTGGAGCCTGCCTCAAGTGGCCACTAGAGGAACTGCAGTTTTTGACCCTCTTATTCCTTTATGCCCCATAAAGTCAAACTTAAGGCAACACTACTTTTTGGATCATCTCAGTATAATTGTTATATCTTTGTCAGTGGTTTTAATGCAGCAACAATGAACAGTTAAGTTCTTTATAAGCTTAGAAGCTTTTAGCATCTATCATTCTGCACATATGGATGCCCCTCATTATCAAGTGTCAGTGTAGCAAGTGTCTGCTAATGTATAGAGGCTCAGTAGAAAACCAGGTTATTGTTTAAAACACGGCTGTTCTGTTGGACTGTGCACACCCACACATGCACAATATGTTTGACACTGTAGTACTGGAAATAAAAAGTAGAATGCACAGGGAAGCAGGGTGTCTGGTATCAACCACGAAAATGTTTTGAAGAGAGATTTAATAAAGCCAGTCATTTTTTAGCTTTGGTTCAAATCAACAAAAGCATCACAGTAATGTCAGGTGTAAATTTGCTATTTATTGATGTGCCATTTGGCTCCTGTACAAACTTACTATTCAGATACTTTTTCTTGTTCAGTTACATTTTGCTACTTTTTCTCTGCCTCCTTCACAAGACAGTCAAGTGTGATGAAGCATTTTTTTTTTTTGCAGAGGACTTTGATTCATAATTTCATATGTCTCTGAGCTGCTCTTTGGCTCCAGCAGAGTTCGAGTTGTTTAAATGTCCAGCAGCAGCAGAGACACTGCTGCAGAGTTCCAGCGAACGCAATCTCTGACAAAAAAAAGCCAGAGTTTGGAGTCTTTGCAGAAGCTACCACTTTGAAAAAATTACTGTAACAAGTCTTTGTATCGCAGCAGCGGGTCTAGGTCGTCTTTGAAGCAGCTTAATTTGAATACTCCAGGGGGAGAAGGAGCACACGGTATTTGATCTCCAAGGTAAAACATGCTGCGCTGATGGGCTGAAGTGAAGGAGTTGAAGGTTATTAGATCGAATGGGTGTGGATGAGGCTGAGCTGTCGCGTGCAGTTTGAACGCAGCCAGTCTGAAGCCCTTGATGTCTGCAGTGATGAGGATGAGCAAGGATTAGAGCTGAAGCCCAAGTCGACTTGCTTCAGATTGATTTTAGGCAATTAGAAACCCTGCTGGATGTATGGACTCTGTGATTGACAGGTCATGTCTTGACTCTACGTGACTGGAGTGCATGAAAAACTGTGCAGTGTGTGCGTGTGTTTGTGATCAAATGATTGTCTATTATAGTGATGCAGGAGTTCTTTATAAATAAAGATGGTGTAGTAAATGTATACTTTATACACACAGAAATCCAAAGTTTGCAAGCATGCATTAATGTATGTATATGTAGTTTATATAGACGCTTGCAGTGCACAACCAAGCCCTTCAATGTTAATCAACTGTCAGTCAAATGAAAAGTGAAAGTGCCTGAAGTTTTCATCTAGTTCTCAGTTTTTTTACATTTATGAGTTGTGAATCTTTCTGTTATATACATGCCACGTAATGTTTGATTCCTATCATAGGTCTAGCCTAGAGCTGCAGCAATATGGCTAATACATATAATCAGAATCATTTTTCTATTTCTGAAAAATGGAGGAACATTAAAACTTGATTGAAACGTCGTATTTTGTTTAGGACTCCCTGTGCAAAGCTGTCATATGCATAGTTAAAAAAAAATAGGTTGTCCCACTCAGCTATGAACTTTCAGAAAAACAGACATAGCATGGACATATGGACATATGATTTCATAATTAGTTTCAGCACAGAGCAGAAAAGCCTGCACACAAATTGAGCCACTCCTGCTGTTTGTGGTCCTTTAACTGTCATGACTTTCACCCCTGGGATTACATGTCATTGGCAGATACAAGCAGATTGAGCTTTTTTTCTTCTTATACAAATGAGGACAGAATTATTAGCCCTCTAATAATTCTGCTGTTAAACAGAGCATGGAATTTCTAACACAGCTTTTCCAGACATCCTAGTTTTATTTTGGATGCTTACATTATTTTACTTTGCACACAGAAACAAAATTATTTCACAAAAAACAAAAACTACCAGGGTCAAAATTATTAGCCCCCCCTGGTGCTAATAGTCAGTTGTGCGTCCTTTTTGCTGGATAACAGCCTGCAGTCATTTGTTGTAGTTTTCAGTAAGTCCCTCACATGTCTCCTGAGCAATCCCAGCCCATTCTTCTTTGATGAATCTCTCCAGCTCCTCCAGATTTAATGGTCTTCTGGCATGGACCTTGGTCTTCACTTTACCCCACAGATTTTCAATGGGATTCAAGTCAGGGTTTGTGCAGGCCAGTCAATAATGTTCACTTTGGTCTTCTGGAGGTAGTTCTTCATCAGGAGCGACACATGTTTTGGGTCGTTGTTGTGTTGGAAGACAAAGCGATGACCCAGACCCAGTTTTGCTGCTGACTGGTTGAGGTTTATTTTCAAAATCTTCACATATCCTTCTTTCTTCACGATTCCTTCCACTTTAACAAGGTTCCCGGTTCCAGACGCAATGAAGCATCCCCACAGCATAATACTCCCACCACCATGTTTCACTCTGGGGATCGTGTTCTTTGTTTGTACACCTTTCCCTCCTTTCTCCAAACATTAGCAGCGTCTCTGTGGCCAGAGAGTTCTAGTTTCGTCTCATCTGACCAAAGGATACACTTCCAGTATGTATAATCTTTCTCCTGGTTGTCCTTAGCATACTTCAGTCTGGCTTGAAGGCGTCTCTTCTGCAGAAGTGAAGTTTTTCTTGGTCTGCAACCTCACGGTCTTGTGCAGGGTTCTAGTGATTGTCTTCTTTGAGACTACAATTCCCAACTTGGTAAGTCATTCACGAGTCTTGGCAGTTGTTCTGGGGTCTTTAGACACATCTCTCACTAGTTTTCTTTCCAGAGTTGTTGAAATCTTTCACTTCCTACCTCTGCCAGGCTTGTTCTGTACTGTGCGGCTCTCTTTGAATTTCTTGATAATACTTTTCACTCCAGTTCTTGACACTTGGAAACACCGTGATGACTTTGTATATCCATCTCCTGCTTTGTGAGCATCAATAATTCTTTTTCTCAAGTCTAAAGTGATTTCTTTTTGTTTTTGGCATGATGCTTTCTCAATAGCAGCTCAAACCCTTGCTAAAGTTTTTATACTCTGTGTAAATTGGAAGATAACCATCAGTTTAAACTTGATTTTACAAGCTTTGCGCATTAGAAAAGGTCAGTTTTTCAGGGGGCTAATAATATTGACCCTGGTAATTTTTTTTTCTGAAATAATTCTTTTATGGTGTGCAAATAGAAATAATTTATGCTTCTAAAGAAAACTAGTATGTTTAGAAATGCTGTGTTAAAAATCCCTTGATCTGTTAAAAAGCACTTGGGAAATTTTTGACAAAAACTTTAAATTTAATCTGTAGATGTGACTATTAATGTTACATTATTAATGTTACAAAACTCAATGACTCAAGATAGCTGACTTTGATTGCTTCAAAGGGACTCACTTGTAGGAGGACTTTAGTGTAGAGCTGTTTGTTTGTTTATTGTTTATGTATTTCAGGAAGTATGTACAAAATACATTAATCACTGAAAAGGGAAAAGATGCTTTGTACCAGATTCAGCTGCTAACTAATTTCCATCTGCAGTGAAATGCAGTTCAACATAGATGTTGGGAGAACAAATTGTGTTTATTCAGAAAGAACATGGTCACTGTTTTCTCAGTATTCAAAGTAAGACATGTATTATTTAGCCAATTTGCAACTTTTCCAGTGTAGCCAAGACTTGTGTTTGGACCAAGATTTACTATTACGTGAGAATATCATTGCTCACAAATGCAGATAAATTTAAAAAAAAAAAATGCAATAAAAATCTGAACCATGGTGAGACAATGGCCCGTGGTTTTGAAATGGCATTTCAGAAAATACAGCTACTCCTTTGGTCTTTACACAGATTGTTTGCAAGCATGCAAACACAGCATTTTTTTTGGTCAATCAAACTCAGGCTGCAAATGGAAACCAAAAAGCTACCGGTATCAAAAATCTTATACCTTCTCTAAAGATTTTGCATATTCATATGCAGATGTCTGTTTACAAAGATTAGTAAGGGATAGATAAAAATATATATATATATTTTGTTCATATATTATCATTTACTTGTAATTTTTTAATGGCAAGAGGTCACAGGACAGAAAAATATAGACTGATGCAGACATGGAGTCATTGTGAATATACATATCTACACACCCATGGTGGGGTCTCATTAGCTGCTAGTACTCTGCCTGGACTGAGGATCTCCTAACAAATGACTTCAGATCCAAGTGTCAGACTCTGTGTTAATTTGGTATGATGGGCCCTCTGCTGAGTGCTGTGATGCGTGTGTGTGTCTGTATTAGCATTTGAAAGCTATGGGTGAAGCATCTGAAAGGCACTAGTGACATTTTCACCAGTGTTTTAGAGCGACATGACAGCGCTTTGATGACGAAACTTACTGTGTGTGTGTTAACTATGGGTTCAAGAAAATTTTGTGTGCAATGAGCAACTGTGGATGTTTTGAGGTTTTACATGTAAGAATTAGTGTATACTGTATGTGTGTGCTTAACTTTATTCAAGTGTGTGTGTGTGTGTGTTGCATTTATGGAGTTTACTGCAGATTTTCTGTGCCTGTGTGTTTCTTGGACATATTTCAGGAACAGGGAGGAACACAGGTGTACTACATCTTTTGCAGCAGGTGCAGTCTGAAAGCGATAGGAGACTGCAAGGTGATTGCAGAGGAGAATGTAGCTAGGCAGCATTCGATGGTAGTCTGTAGGATGACTTTGGAAATCAAGAAGAGGAAGCGAGTGAAGGCAGAGGCAAGGTGGAAGACGAAGAAGGAAGAATGTTGCATAGAGGCTCTGGGTGGTAGGATGAGTTACCAGGTGACTGGGAAAGTACAGCTGTAGTGCTGAGGGAAACTGCAAAGAAGGTGATTGGTGTATCTCCTGGACAGAGGAAAGAGGCCAAGGAGACTTGGTGGTGGAATGAGGAAGTACAGGAAACTATTCAATTGAAGACGTTAGAAAAGAAAAAGTGGGATAGTCAGGGAGATGAAGAAAGTAGGCAGGTAAACTGGGAATCAAAACATACAGAAAAGAAAGAGGTGGCAAAGACAAAGGAAAAGGCGTATAGTGAGTTGTATGTGAGGCTGGACACTAAGGAAGGAGAAAAGGACTTGCATTGATTGGCTAGGCAGAGAGATCAAGGTGGAAAGGATGTGCAGCAGGTTAGGGTGATTAAGGGTACAGATGGAAATGTGCTAATGAGTGGAGAAAGTGTGTTGAGACGGAGGCAGGAATACTATGAGGAGCTTATGAATAAAGAAAAATAGAGAGAAGAACAGATGGAGGAAGTTAGTGAATCAGGAAGTGCAGAAGATTAGTAAGGAGGAAGTGAAGGAAGCTATGTAGAGGGTGAAGAGTGGAAACACGGTTTTGAACAGATTGTTTAACACAGTCTTGGAGAGTGAGAGAAGGAATGTAGAAAAAGTATACTGGTACCGATTTTCAAGAACAAGGGTGCAGAGCTGTAGTAACTACAGGGTAACGACAAAGTAACTACAAAGTTGATGAGGCTATGGGAAAGAGTTGTTGAAGCTAGGTTAAGAAAAGAGATGACATTCAGTAAGCAACAGTATGGCTTCATGGTAAGAAAGAGCACTACGGATGCAATGTTTGCTTTGAGATTGTTGATGGAGAAGTATAGAGAAGGTCAGAAGGAGTTGCACTGTGCCTTTGTGGACCTAGAGAAAGCATATGATAGGGTGCCAAGAGAGGAACTATGGTAAATACCTGTATATGAGGAAGTTAGGAGTGGCAGAGAAGTGCAGGACATGTATGAGGAAAGCAAGACAGTGGTGAGGTGTGTGGTAGGAGTGACAGATGGGTTCAAGGTGGGGGTGGGATTACATCAGAGATCAGCTCTGAGCCCTTCTTGTTTGCAGTGGTGATGAATAGGCTGATAGATGAGGTCAGGCAGGAGTCTCCATGGACTATGATGTTTGCAGACAACACTGTGATCTGTAGTGAGAGTAGGGAACAGATGGAAGAGAGCCTGGAGAGGTGGAGGTATGCACTGGAGAGAAGAGGAATCAAAGTCAGCAGAAGCAAGACAGAATACATGTGTGTGATTGAGAGGGAGACAGGTGTAATAGTGAAGCTGCAAGGAGTAGAGGTATTGAAGGTAGATGAGTTCAAATACCTGAGATCAACCATCCAAAGCAACGGACAGTACACAAGTTTGGTGAAGAAGAGCGTGCAGGTAGGGTGGAGTGGATGGAGACGAGTGTCAGGGGTGATATGTGATAGGATACCAGCAAGAGTGAAAGGGAATGTTTACAAGATGATAGTGAGACCTGCTCCGATGTGTGTCTATTGGAAATGGTGGCAAAAAAGACAGGAGGCCGAGCTGGAGGTGGCAATGTTAAGATTTTCATTGGAAGTGACCAGGATGGACAAAATTAGAAATGAGTATATCAGAGGGACAGCTCAGGTTGAGCGGTTTGGAGACAAAGTTAGAGAGGCAAGGCTGAGATGGTTTGGACATGTGCAGAGGAGGGACAGTGGATATACTGGACAAATGACACTGAATATGGAGCTGCCAGGGAGGAAGAAAACAGGAAGAGGAGGTTTGTGGATGTAGTGAAGGAGGACATGCAGAGGGTTGGTGTGACAAAGGAGGATGCTAAGGATTGGGTGAGATGAAGGCAGATGATCCTCTGTGGTGACCCCTTAACAGAGCAGCCAGGAAAAAAAAAAAGAAAAGAAAAGACATGTTTCCCGGACATTATGCTAATTTTGTACTTCTCTGGCGGCAATCCTTCCTCTTAGGGCTGACTTAACTTTCCACTAGGGTATTTTTTGATGAGGCAGTTAAGGGAATCATTTGTAATGTAAGAGAATTTTATAAAACATACATTTTTAATTCAGATATACTGACTGAGAAGGACGTGATTGGTAAGGTCTTCAGGGATGCAGAAGTATAGAAAAAGTTGGCCAGTAAGGTGCTAGATTTCTGTCTGTTTTTTGATCAGTTAGCCCAACACCATCCTCACTACAGTCTGACTCATGCTGGACTTGATGAATGATGCAAATGGGCTGAAAGCTAGCTCATGTGCTTCCCATGTCTATGTGAACTGGGGAGTTGGAAGGCAAAAAAACCCTTCAGAACGGGAAGAGGGCGGTGTGTGACAGCCAAGGAAACAGCGGAGACCAACTTTTGTTTTAAAAATATTAAAAAATAATTTATTTACAATAAAAACAATAAAAAAACCCGAACAGCCCTGGCCAGGGGTAAAAATAAATAGCAAGATAAGAAGAAATAAAAACAACAATAAAATATCTAAAAAATCAGCGGTGGGTCAACAACTACAAGAAAACCCCACACGCGGATCGTCCACAGGAACACTAATAGTCACATAAAATGGGTTAAGAAGGAGAGCGCAGGAGCGGCAGAGTTCCCACGCTGGCAGGGACATCTTCAGTTCCAGCTGCTGACGCCAATCCCTTGAGTGGAAGAAAAGCAGCGGAAGTCACTCGTCCTGACACTCATTGACTTAATCCAAAAAAATATCATACTGGTTTGGACTCACTGCAGGCAGGCAGAGGTCTAAACTCTGCCCGCCACTGTTCTTCTCTTACTCGCAGCCATACAGCTCTCGTTCCTCCAGGGGAGGAACTCTCACTTCTTCGTGCTCGCTCCTCGTCTGTGTCCCTCTGCTCCACTCGCGTCGGTGTGGTGTCCCCACTTCAATCACTGTCACCTGTGATCGTACTCCTTCTGCCCCCTTTTCCTCCTGTCATTACTCCGATTCAAATTCGTTGCCATCCATTGTACTGCTTCCTTCACTGTCGCACCTGCCCCGTTCAGGACTCTCTGTTCAGCACCCCCTGGGCTAGCTACCTCTCTAGTTTTTATATTGTTCTGTACAGGTGCAAGTCATTCCCTTAATTGGTCAACGATGAAGTCCTTCAGGGGCATAAACTCGTGCCGGTGCAAATAATTTTTAGTGGTCGGGTGGACTCTCCCCGGAAGTAAACACAATTAATACAATAACCCATCCAATAAAAACTCATAACTATAAGAATAAAAACACACAAAAGATTAAAACATGCTAAGAAGGTTAAACACAACGATAAATATTAAAACAGCTCATGCAATCAAAAAAATAACAACCCACTCTTCCCCAGGATGACATCTGCATGCTCAGACTATTTCTGTCAGACACATATGGGCCAGAGTCAGCTCACATTAGGTCATCTGGAGCCAGAAAACAGACAAGTGAACCTAAAAGTCAGCCCTGTTCAACCTATACACCTTTATACTGAACATTGCAGTCATAGAGGTGACATGGAAATCTCTCTGTGCTCTGAACTCTGTGTTTGAGCATTCATGCTTACACTGACCACAAGCAGGAATCTTGATGCAGTGGCACTTCACCCCACATACAGTAGAGACAGATTTATTTTGGAACACTGTTAAGCAGGTCACACTGTTAGCCAAACTAGCATGAGCCAAGCTGGCAGCGTGTGTGACCTACATTCTCACACGCCGAGCGGTGTCCTAATCCAGGCTGTAGCAGAGCAGGAGGTGTTGTGTTGCTCAGACAGGTCACCATGGAGCAGCACGGTGACTCAGCGGCCAGAGGATGTAAAGTAGCTGTAGAGGGTTCAAAACAAGGTCACCTGCTTTCTAAAAGGTCATCTAATTTTAGTGTGTACTAGTTTCCTTTCTGCAAAGCAGTAACACCTGAGTCACATGACACAAAAATAAAAAAAACATTAATAAAAGTATGAAAAATTGTTTTCAAATTCTATCAGGAGTAGTTTGAAAAGGTGCTAAATATAACCATAGATACAGTTTAAAAGCCATGATGATACTTAATGTGCATTTAGAACATGCTGCAGTACAGGCTGAGCATTAAATACATATAAAGGCAAATGTTCTCATGTTCGACAACTGTGAGGAAAGTTTTGCACTTTCAAAACTGATAAATAGAAAACTTTTACTGTTTTACTGTGCATTTTGGAAAATAAGTGGATGTGATTACCTTAGTTAAAAAGTATAAGTTAAAAAAAAGCAGCTATTAGACCTCACAATTAAATCGGTACATCTGTGTATGTAGCTGAATATGCCCCGATTTTAGTTGCGTTTTTAACACATAACTCCATAAAATCTTTTGAACTAGTGCTTTAATTAGATTGTTTTCCTGTGTTGTTTTGTTATATTTCCAGTGATTATCCCAATGAATTTACACAGTTTATTATGCGTTTCATTGTACTCTAGTTAAGACCTATTCTCTATAATGTAGGCGAAATAAACACCTCTACAACTACAACTACAGACACACAAATTTCACAAAAACTTGGAAGAGCTGCAGTGTTGAAATGCACAAGATTTTAAAGTGGGTAATCTGCATGTTCATCATATCAATAAACTTCAGTTATAAAAGTTTTGTGACAGCTGCTGTTATTTTAGCCTGGTGTTTGTGTATCTGAGCGGGTTTACAGCTTCTGAATTTAGTTCAGCAATATCAGTCAACAAGTGTGATACAGAGCAAATGCTACTCCCCGACACATGGATTTTCTATGTTTTTGCACACAAACATGGAACTGGTCCCTCATGAAACTGACTCATAGTTAAAAATAGAAATATGACATGACACATCCTCACCAGTTCTGCTTTTTCAGCTGTAGTACTCAGCAGATGTTTTTGTTCTATAGTGCCTCTAGTTTTATAGATACTACTGGAACTGGGATCAGGCAGGGCTTGTATATGTGTTTGTATGCTCATTATTTTATTACCTTTCTAATGTTTCACATCTTTTCTCATGTTTGTGTGACTATAGGACATCTGTGAGGACATCTCAGACCATGTGGAGCAAATTCATGCCCTGCTGGAGACGGAGTTCTCCCTGAAACTACTGTCCTACTCTGTTAACATCATTGTTGACATCAGGTTGGCCTTCACAAGCTAAGACATACTTTAAATTACAACACACAGTGTACAGCATAATTGTAAGAGTTACAATGTAGTAGTTTATGTACCAGCATAGAATGTACCAGTACATATACTATTTAGGTACTGGGTTAAAAGGAGTAAAGTAATGGACTGAATAGGTAACAATTCAGAATACAATAAAGAACTTGTTTTGTAGCTATTTTTAACTACTAGTTACCAATTCTCTTCATATAGGTTATGTAAGACCTACTGAGCAATAACCAGGATGTTTTGAACAGTTTAAAGAATTTATGCTGTAGTTATTAATTAATACTGGGTACCCTTCTAGTGGAACAGCTCACAATCTGTCCACAAACCTAAGCAGAAATCTGGGGAACATGAAGTGATGGGAAAATGTTAAATCCCATATTGTTTACTGGTATGTACAGTACACTGTTAGTACAAAATATTACACTGTAACCCTGGAGAAATTACACTGTATGTTATGGGCAGTAATCTAAAACATTAATGATGTAAACAACTCAGAAATATGAATAAATACTTAAACTAACAAATTACAAAGTACAAGTTTAAAAACCTTAAACGATCTGACAGCTGCATCTTGCTTCTTTCACAGTCGTCAGGCTTCATATTAACCAATTATTTATACTACATAACTACTGTATGCACATGAGCTATAATTAAAAGTTGTATCGCATGTGGTTCAGGACGGTGCAGCTGCTGTGGCACCAGCTGAGAGTCTCGGTTCTGGTCCTGAAAGAACGTCTGCTGCAGAGCCTGCAGGACTCCAACGGAAACTACACCCGCCAGACTGACATCCTGCAGGCCTTCAGCCAGGACCAGCACCAGGTATATCGGACACACAAACAAACAAATCTTTTGTTTCAGATTTGATTACATTCTTTAAATTAAGTGCTTCCTCAACTCAACAAAAAGTTGCCCTTATTTGTGAGACTGTTACAGGGATCTCAGTCAAATCAGTCAAACAAATCCAGGAAAAGATCAGAACTCCACTGACTGTGTTTGGAAACAAAAATAGTCCTATTAGGATGTGAACTAAAACATAAAAGTCCAAAACCTTTGTATTAATTGTTTTGTAGAAAGACAATTACATTGAGAAATAATAAAACACCATGATAAATTTAATTGTTCTTTGACAGTGATAGTGTGACATACATTAAAGTGGTTATTTCTTCCTCCAGACCCGCCTGGACGCTCTGACAGAGGTAGACGACTGTGGTCAGCTGACTATCCGCTGCAGCCAGGACTACTTCTCTCTGGACTGTGGTATCACTGCCTTTGAGTTAAGTGACTACAGTCCCAGTGACGAAGCTGAGGTCCGGGTAACGGAGCCTAGTAGTGAAGACACCCTAAAGGACCTCAACCAAACCCAAGACCCAAACCAGGAACCAGGAGCTGAAGAGAGCAAAGGTTCCCATCTGTCAAACCAAAATATCCACAACGGTTTACCTGAACTCTCTACGCCCAGTGACTCAACAAACCATAACCCTTCTCCATCTGTATTACCCACAATGCAATGTGGCATGCCCAACCACAATGAAAGTGCAAAGCGCCCTCTGCAGGGTGAGAGCCACAGCACTGAAATGTCGCCCACACAACCATCGCTTCCCAAGAGAGCTGCTCTGTTCTCAGATGGAGCAGCCAGGGTGGAGGACTTAGTGGGAGGTTCGGAGAAGGTTAGCCCACTCTCAGGGATCCAGTTCCAGTCCGAGCTCAGCCGAAGCACCCCGTCTCTCATGGATCTTCCAGACCGCTCCAAGTTCTGGTTGGAACTGGACTCAGTTTATCCGGAAAATGTTTCACAGTCCTACGAGAGCCTGCAGGTTTGTCTTCCTTTGTACTATGTGTTTTTTCACTTAGATAAAAATATTGAGAAGATCTTAAAAATGAAATCAGGATTAATCACAAACTAAGTGGAACTTGCTAACTGCAACAGAGAAATGTTTTGCCTATTATGAAATCATACCCTTTGTCATAGATTGCACGTACGGAAGATTTACCAAAGAAAAAATATTGTTTTGTGGCCGCATATCTATTGTTTGTTCACTGTCTGAAAAACAAAAGAAAACAAAAAAAGGAAAAGAAAACAACTATTCACCTTCAGGCGGGACACTTAACATTTGTAAAAAAAATATTTAATGCAGCAATAAGGAATAAATGGTTAATCTGACCAACCTTTACACAGACAGAGCCAGATTTACGTTGCGTTTAAGGAGCACAAACACATATTTAAAAACTTTAAGAATTCAAAAGGATTTATTTGAAATAATACCAACTAATAGCAAAAATTTAAAGAAATGCATTTTAATAGTTCAGGAGACTTGTATGTTTCTTGGGGAACATTGAGGATATCACAAATATAGTATACCTGCACCTTTCCATACACTGCGGTAGGCATCCTTCTATGCTGGCTCGGCAGTGAGCTCTAGGATGTAAGCTTGCAATGAGTTTATCATGGCTGCATCCACAGCTGGGTCTTGTAATAAAACAATGGACTCCAGTAGGTGTCAGCTGCAAAACATCTCCTGCAGGTCTTTCTTTATTATCCTGCAGACCTTTGCTGTACCTTAAAGCAGGATTCTTTAGGGACAGCAAGTCCCTCCATAGTCTCGTTTTTGAGCCACTTGGTGCCAGCTGCCCACTCTTTTTGACTGTGAATCTGGATGGAATGACATTTAATTATGACTCTCACTGTGAGCAGGGTGACAAGCAATCTGTTTTCTGCCACAGAGGTAGCCTCATAACCTGAAGAGACAGAAGAATCAGCAAACTCTGTGATTTCTTACTATGGTCACCTCCAACATTTTTTCCAGCTTCAGGATGCTTTTCTCAGGAATATTTTCAGGAGTATTTCAGATACTGTGCTTGTTAATTGTGGATGCAGACTGCTTAAACACACACATTCTTCTGTTTTATCTTGCACTTCTACCTGTTAAGACAGAGATGGCTCAGAAATGTCACCTTTAACCCAAATTCCCATTACCTAAACAGGTCATGAATGGGTGCAACATACGTAGAAACCATGTGAGCTCCAGATATGGAGGACGGTCAGATGGGAGTGCACAGAGTCTTCTGCCTGACCAGAGGAGCTCATCTGGGGCCAGACCGGCCAACGCCCCCCTGCCTTTGCAGGACCTGATGTCTCAGAATGAAACATCAAATCAAATGGAGCGGATGCAGAAGGAGACACATACACACAGTGAGGGGGACTCTGATTCCTCCTTGCCTTCTCCCATGAGGGAGCAACCTCTCTTTTCAGACTTGGAAGCGTCAGGAGAGGAGTCGGACCCCCGACCGCCTCCTGGCAAGGCGGCAGTCTGGATTGTAAAGCGCCAGGGTCAGCGGGTGAGAGATCATTTCCTTTCTTTAGGAGAAAAGTTTGTAGAGTTCAGTCTTTGTTTTCACAGACCGAGATGGACAGAGGTTGATCACAGAGGATTTGTGTATGTGGTAGCATTTTTCTCAGTTTAATTGGAATTATTAGGCATCTAAAGTAAATCTAAATCTATTGGTAAATCTAAAGTTTTCTCATAGTAAAAAGTTCTCACACTTATTTTCATTTTAATTTATCATGTTTTAAAGTAGTGGGAACTTTCTTTGTTGTCCCCTTTGCAGACCACAAACATGTACCACTATACTATAACAATTCTACAGCTACATCAAAAATGCTTCTGTCATACTTGTGTACTGTAGAAGACACTTACCTCCATGAATTCAATTTAAATAAGAGTTGAAATCAGGAACTATGTTGTCAAAGAGCAGTTAAACAAAACTCCAACTGACCAAGCAATTGTTTTTTTTTTTTTTTGCTTAGCAAGTAGAAATTTGACAGTTACACATACTTGATGTTCCACTACATGAAATGGTTATTTCCTGTCTGACAGGGGGCTCGAGTCTCATCAAAAGCCAGCCCAGACAGAGAGCACTGGTATGGGTCAGAAGAGTTCCTGGCTCTCCCAGCTCAGCTCCGCAAAACAGAGATGCTTGCTATGAAACTAGAAAGTCTGACTCAGACCGTCCCCTTGGTTAGTTAACAACTAGGATCCTGATTCTGTCTCTGACTGTGCATCATTGTAATCTTAACTAAAACCACTTTTTTTTTGTTTTTTTGTTAAACATCTTACTGCAGAGGCCAGGCGGCTCTACCCATGAGGCTTTGCAGGATGTAGATGATTGGGATTTGACTGAGCTTAACCCAGACTGGGATGTAGGGGAGAGCGGAGATAACATGAGCAGTGTAGTGGAGAGTGGGGATGATGTTCCTTCTCCTCTGCCATCGCTGGTATGAGTCAAAATATTTTCTTTGTGTGTTTTGACTCCATAACTATAAGCAAACGTTTGTTGATGCTGAATGAAAAGTTCCATGATGTCGTTTTGCACATCTTCCTTCAGCTTACTCACAGGCGAAACCTGCTCGGCCGCTTTAGCCCCAGTTCCTCCAGTGATGTTGCACCCTCATTGGATGAAAGCATCGAGTCAGGTCCATTAAGTGACCTGCAATCTGAGGAGGATGAGGGACGAAGGTCTGCAGACCATCAACTTCAGCTGACCACACCCCCGATGAAAAGGCGTGAATGTGCATCTTTGGTGCAGCAGCTGCTGGAGGACATTCAGAGTCACGACAAAGACCCTGATATCTGGAAGAAGATTGAGGTATTCCTGTCTAGTCTTCATGTTATATGTCTGTGTTCTGGCTTTGATATGTGTGTAGCTCTTTCTCTCTACTGTCATTTACAAGTTTCTCATCCCAAGAAAACTAGCTTTCCCAGAAGCTTCATTTCATTTTTTTATTACGACCCTTTCTGCTACAAACAACCAGCTCCAAACTGAGCACTAGCTTGGCATTCTCTACCTTCCTAAGTATCCTCTGATGCTTAATCCAATACATTTTTACACCTCTGACTGTATTAAAAAGTAATATTCCATATTCAAAATTACTACCTGTAATTACTTTTAAGTCTTGGGTGGTAATTCATGCCATTACAATTACATTGCAGTTGAATTTCTGCTGCTACTTTTTCTTCTTTTTTGTCTTCAGTTTTGATGATGACGCCATGGGGTTTTAAATTTTTCCAAAGCAAGACAACAAATCTTAGGAATGTTAACTGATTTCTATTTGGGATATTTTGCTCTAACTTGTCTGCAACTATGATTATATGGGCAGTTTACTCTTTAACATTTTGTCATCATCATCATGATCAATGGATCAACAAATTATGCTGACTTATTGGCCAGTCCACATAGAAAATGTTTTTAATGTCCATCATTCAATGTATCAATCCACAGTGACTCATCCACATGTTACTTTAAATTTAGTCTTTTTTCTTCTTTTCTTGCAAAGAATGTGGGGATTTCAGCATTTACAGTGCCAAATGTTATTAGAAATCAAATAAAGAAATCAGAAAATTCAGAGAAATCTCTGTACATAAGTGACATGAATAAAAACTAATATTGAATGGTCATGATCTTTGGGATCCCGAGCAGCACTGCAATAAAAACAAACACGATTCTACAATGGCAATCATTCTACAAAAGCATGGACCTGGAAACGCTTTTAAAAACAGTGAACACACTTTATTATTTCATCCTCAGATGCCTTGGGAAAAAAAACACATATAAACAAGATCCAGAAATACTGCCACTTTCTCTGCTACCATCCAGGTGACATGTTTTTTAGGGAAGGCTTTTCTTATTTTAGCAACGCCATAAACAGGCTCAAGGTATTTGACAAGGAGGGAGCCCGCACAAGAGGATCACTTAAATAAAAGATAATTTATTGAAAATAAACTAATAAAACACAAACACCAAAAAGAGTTGATGCCATGTAGAAGGGAAGAGAGAGTGCACAGTTAATCCTGGTCAGCCTTTATGGTCTGGAAGGCCCAGGTGAGCTGCTTCACTGCTTCACACTCGGCTGCGAACTGCTCCAGTGCGAGCTGGATTCCACCACCTGATGAAGCCAACACAACCACATCATCTGCAAAAAACAGAGTTGAGATTCTGAGACCACCAATATGGAAGCCTTCCGCCACTTGACTATGCCTAGAAATTCTGTCCATAAAAATTATGAACAGAATTGGTGACAAAGGGCAGCCCTGGCGGAGTCCAACACCCACCGAGAACGAGTCCGACTTATTGCCAGCAATGCGGACCAGGCTCTTGCAACAGTTGTATAAGGACCGAATGGCTCATAGCAACGGGCCAGACACCCCATACACCCGAAGCACCTCCCACAGAATACTCCAAGGGACGCGGTCGAATGCCTTCTCCAAGTCCACAAAACACATGCACCCTCAAATATCCTCAAGAGGGTAAAGAGCTGGCCCAGTGTTCCATGACCGGGATGAAAACTGCATTGTTCCTCCTGCATCCGAGATTCGACTAATGGACGGACTCTCCTTTCCAGCACCCTGACATAGACTTTCCTGGGGATGCTGAGGAGTGTGATCTCTCTATGGTTGGAACACACCCTCTGGTCCCCCCTCTGGAAACCACCACCCTGGTCTGCCATTCAAGAGGTACTGCCCCAGATCTCCACGTTACATTGTAGAGGCGTGTCAACCAGTACAGCCCTACAACATCCAGAGAAGATATTTTTTTACTAATTTAATAACTTTTACTATTGACATTTCACACAGTGTCCCAGGTTTTTTGGAAATGGGGTTTCTGCTGTCAGACAGACTGGAGATGATACTGTCTTATGTTCCACTAATGGTTGCTTTTGATGTGGATTCCCACGAAGCACTATTAGGGTTGCTGGCATTAGCTGCATCAATTGCATGCATACTAGCCATAGTTTTGAATAGAAATGGACTCTGAAACAAAGCAATGATTTGTCCTTCAAAATCCTGCAGTGAAGGCTCTGAAAACTCAGTTGTTTCAGTTCTTCCTATCTAAGGCCAAACAACAATGGGAAGATATTGATTCCCCGTTCCACTGAATGCTACATAAATAGCATCTTGGGTGTTTAAGACACCATCCATGAACTACCACTCATGTTCCAGCCCAGCTTTGACTGAAGTTTTCTCCTCTTCAGTTACAGTGATCGCTACACTGCTGTGTTTGTTACCAGCCAAAAATAAAAATTGAAACATTTCTGTTTCACTGCTGTAGCTGGTTTCTCCTGCCAGTCTCTAAGATAGATCTCTGCACTTTCATTCAGACAAAAGATGACAAGTCAAACCAAAATCACCCCAACACCAGCTTTTCTCCCTCCACTGAAGCTGCCTTGATGGATAGGAAGGCTGGTATCGGATCGTCCAGTGGCCCTGCTAATTCATCACCTCACTTCAAAAGGTCAAGTTTGATTGGCAGGCAGATTATTGATGAGGTTTGTCTGGTGAACTAATCAGTCATATCTGTCATATTGAATATCGTGAAATGTCAATAGCTCTGGGGATAAGTTCCTATCATGGCTGCTTGTTTAATTAGTGCAATAAAGAGGCTCTGTCACCTTTAATTTTTCTTTATTGTTTTATTTTACTCAGGTTTATTTCACTCTCTCACCTTTATTGCCTTAATATTACAATTCTTAATACCCTTGACTCCCCAGGGAACATTTTACTTTGCTGCTGTAACATCTCAGTTTCCCTTCAGGGATCAATGAAGCTCAGCATACCATCTTATCTGGTGTTATCCGGGTCAGAAACCCACCTGCAAAATTAGACAACTGTAATAAGATTAACAGTGAGAATGGTCAGGGTCCTGTCGAATCAGTCTGAGAATTAAAGTGTCAGCTGTGTGAGGGGATGTCCTTGGAAATGGGGATCAGTGACCTGGAGGGTTGTAAATTCATTCCCCACATGAAATTGTATCCTCCATATTACCAAATTGAGATCAGATTGGACATAACAGAGACTATTAATGATGATTTGACTGTTGAAATGTCAAAGCTGCCCCCTTCTCTTGCTTTCTCAGAACTTATTTTGGGAATTGATGTCAGTCTTCGGTAGCACGGTGGTGCAGTGGTTAAAACTGTAACTCACAATAACATGGTGTTGGGTCTGAACCTCCTGGTCTGCTGCGGCCTTTCTGTGTGGACTTTGCATGTTCTCCCTGCGCCTGTGTGGGTTTCCTCTGGCTTCCTCCAACAGTCCAAAGAAATGCATGTTAGAATAATTGGTAATTCTGAGAGAGTGATTATGGTTGTGTCCTGCCTTATTACAGCTGGGAGACGCTCCATCCTGCCCATGACCCTAAGCTGGTCAAGGGGTCAAGAAAATGGATGGATGAAAGATCAATATCAATCTCAATCTCACCTATTAACTTAAATGGGAAGACAAATGCGAATCAAATCACAGTCTCCCGGTAATAATAATAATGTGTCCTGCACCAGTGTAATATTTTCCACATCCCCGAGTACGTGAGGATCTGCTTGGGTCTGAGGAATGTAAATTTCATGATCAGAGGGTGAACTGTAGGGTCCTTGCATGTGACAGAACTACAGTATTTGATGCCTTGACATGTGAACAAATTGTATTACCCTATAGTGCATTCAGACTTTCCCTTAATGTTACTAGCAGGACAAAATAATAATAAAAATACCCTTTTCCTTACTGTAAAATCATGTTCAGACAAAACACCCATTGCAGCAGTGCAAAGTAAAAAACATGTAACTCCAGAGAGTTACAAAAATAAATACAGATTCATAAATTTGGATTAAAACATAATAAACAATAAAAAAAATCCTCCCAGAATCAGGAAATATACTTTGCTGTCTTGCAGAACACCTTGTGTTAACCACACACACATAAGCACGCACACTCCTCACTTCTCTCTGCTCCTGGGTAATTAGCTGATTAGCTGCTTAATTAGCAGCATGTAATCATGACGATGGATGAGCTGCCTAATTGAGGAAGTGAAGAGAGGAGAAGGAGAGTCTCAGTGTGGAGGGTGACATTCTGTCTCTCTGCAGAGAGCCTCTACTGAATACAACCAAGCAGATTAACATAGAATGAAAAATCATCCGTCCAGGGAAGAGAAACTGTGGAAAGATCACTGTTGGAGCAGAAATGAGTCAAATCCAGGAGCAGAACAAGAATATAATCCATCCAGTACCTCTTGTCTCCTCGGGGGAGAAGCACTTGGTTGTGTTTGTCGGTGGATTTGAGGAAATTTGATTAGAGGAGAGAAGAATTGCGTAGAATCTCAGAAATCATTTACATTTGCTGTCAGTAAAATGTAATGGGAGGGGGGTAGACATCTCCTTTCATCTTCATGGATTTTTCTTTTAAATCATAGAGGAACCACGAAAAAGCTGACCTAAGCAACACTTAGTTGTTTGAATAAAAATGTTACAGTAGGATAGTTTCAAAGATGAGTATGAGTATGATCTGGATATTATTAGATGATAGATCAGATCAGGTTGAACTAAGTCTGGTCATTTGAAACTTCAGCCTCAGATTTTTGGATGTCACCATGTTGGTTTTTTGGAGCCAGAAAGATCAGGAGAATGGACTATTAAGTGATCAGCTAAGTTTAGCATGTTTGATTAACAACTTTCATTCATAAACTACAGTTGCACAGACGCCCATCTAATCTGCTAAATAGTACTCACTAAATTCTCTCACCAAAAGGGAATTGTAAACTTCTTATCATCCTACACACCACAGCAGACTATAATACTTGTTAAATAATTCTACTAACAATACTCCAGAAGGCGGCAACAACACAAACAAGTTTGAGAGGCTCAGATTACTGACTCAAATTATGAGATGAGGACTAATAGACAGCCATTGGCTACTGATGCCCGTGTTGGCATGCCTGTCAATCAGAGCAACCTGTAAATTTAAGCCTTACCAGTATCCAGATAAATGAGTTATAGAAAAACAAAAACAAAAACAAAAAAACCCCCCAAAGACTATACAGTTGTTATGTGGGGGAAACTAGCCATAGAGGCCAAAGCCGTGTTTTGTACCACAAAAGAAACTTTCCATGTTGTTTGACTCACTTTTTTTTTGGCACTCTGTCAGTCACACAGAGACCAGTCTGCAATCCCCTGGCAACCTCTGGTCATTAGGGAAAAATGTGTATTCCCCAACTGGTTGGCAAGTGGGTTTTGGAGGTTGCTGGCTGCTGTTAGGTAAAATTGGTCACAAAGAGGGTGCTCCACCAAAAGCATCCTTGTAATTGCTTTGGTTTCTAGCAGATTGCCACAGTTGCCCATAGTTTACATAGAAAACACCAACTTGCCTGCAAACACTCATTACCAACCAAAAACTTGAAAACGTGCGACGCAAACCGGAAACAGAGAGCATTTGTCTTCAAAGTGCTTTACTGCTGAAACTAACACTCTAAAAGCTAACCAGCTTGTTAAAATACTGACAAATAACCGTGTTAAAGCATGTTTATTTAAACAAGATATGTGCATATTTATGTGCTGCTTAACACAACAGATTCACAGCACCATCCTCCATACAAGTCTAAGCAAAACTAGGTGAAGAAAATAAAAGTGAGGCTATTAATAGCCTCATTCTACACTACAACCTTGCAACCATAGTCTTTCAGTCTTTCACTGAAAGTGAAATCCCACCAGCCCACTTACCCTATCCTACAAAGAGTTTTTGAATATCCCATTTTACGTGTGTCTGACTGAACAATAAGCTTTTGTGTTAATGAATCCAGCTATCTATACCGCCTGCCCACGTCACCCATACTCTGTGACCTGAAGCATATTTTAGGGCTTTAAATTCATTTTTCTCCCTTTTACATGCTTAACTGCAGTCACTGTGTAATGGCCTCTGAAGCAGTTCTGGAATGCAGATAACATACTGTCACTGCATCTGAACAACTCCTGGAGACTTAAATTATGAGTATTTTAAAGGGATAACAAAACTGTGATCATCATTTAACCCATTTTTGAAAGCTAAAAATACCTGTAAAGGTATGTATTATGACCAGGATGTTTTTATTACAAAAGGCCTTTTTATGTCTCTGCAGACAGTGGTCTTTGCAGTATTGGAGGATATAGTAAAATTTGTACTGAAGTAGCATAACTAAACTGTACTTGTAAAACAAATCATTTGTTTTGAACAGACTCTAAGTCTGTTGAGTCAAAATTTCTTGTTCAAACCTCCCCACGTCAGACCTTCACTTCTTTTTTCTGTTCTCTCCATGCTGTTGGACATGAATATTTTATCCAAGACTTTTTTTCCTCCCCCCTTTGACAGTCTAGACGTTGCTGTCTCAACCTTGACCTCCTCATCATTTGTAATGTTGGAACCGATCTTCTCATAATTTGTGTCCACATCACGTAAATCTGCGGCTTGTTTCCTGAAAGTTTATGAGACCAACGCTGGAGAGATACATACACAGAAATCCAAAGTTCCTAATTGCGCTGTATGGGAGATAACACGTGAAATGCATTGAAATTCTTTCAAAAAAAAAAACAAACTATAAAAAAGCTGATGGAGAAACAGTCCATCAGTTAGATAAGTGTCCTATACATCATGTGATCACATTGTGTGCACTGCCTGGGCCAGCGTCAGCGTCCTCAGTGTGAGGTGTCTGTGTGTTTGGAGGCTCTGCGGCACGCCAGCCTATCTGCGAGCAGTGGGAGACAGACAGACAACAGACTCACATCAACAATCGTCTGATTGGCCCAGCAGGGGGGTCAGGGACGCCCACCGACAGCAGAGAGGATAGGAAAATAAGAGAGAGGTGGAGGGGTGTTATTCTCTTCTTTTGTGCTTCTTTAGATAAACAGGGTAAGGAGGAGGTAAAGAAAAAACTGATAGAAGTAAATGTGTTTGCAGCCTGCTAATTTTGAGTCTAAACGCTTTATCACACAGATACTGATTAAAAGCTGATAGAAAATACACATTCAACACATACTAATAAGGGTTTTAGAAGGCACATAAATATAATTTTGTTGGTAGCTGATCTGTACTGTGACCTTTTCTCGTGTAAAAGCAATCAGCGCAGATACCTCTGTAAAAGAGTTTATGACACAAGGCACTAAAATTTGCCACAGAAGTCAGCGTATTGCTATAAAGCCGTGTTCTAATTTTCATTATTATGAGACAATGCTGTATATTACAGGCTGACAGATTATCCCACAAGGTCTCCCTTTTGCTCTGTCAAAACCCATGTAATTAAGCATGTCCATAATTTTTGGTCTTGGGGTTTTTTTTTTTCTTGAAGTCAAGCTAAGTTAAAATTAAGTTACATTTTTTGTTAAGAAGAATATAATATGAAAATAAAAATGATCTATGCTTACTCTTTTAGTCAACAGTGACAAGAGTGGAAGATGACTATAACATATAAACAAATATGAAACACCAAATGTTTTAGAGATTAAATTAACATGTTGGACAACTACTCCAATGATGTGATGCATTCCTCATGACTTGTAAAAATGCTTCCTGGTGCAACTAAGAGCACATTCCCTCCTATGCAGTTTTCACACTTTATAAATTCACCCAGTGGACCAGATTAGACACTTTGGTAGGCCAATTTGGTCCTGCAGGCTGTATGTTTGATGCCCCTGGTCTAAAGGAATGTTTGACTGGTTACATCAACACTGTTGACTAGATAACCATTTCCACAGCAACAGATAGCGGGCAGTGGTGGGGCTTTACAGGGTGGATATCAGAGATGCAGTCAGGTGTGACAGTCTTTCACTCTGTTAATTTAGACATCTTTCTTTCTTTCCTTCTTTCTTCCTTCCAGGCACACTACTGATAGACATATTCCTAATAATTAAAAAGGCAAAATGAAATTCCACCCTAACTCACCATGGAGACAGCTGCAGTCCTGTCCTGTCCAAATATTCCTCAGAAATCAGCTGCACAGGTTCCATGTTTTATATGACAAATAATTTTAATGAAACTCTAATCAAAATTTCCTCCCCTCGAGTTCTTTAATTTCAGCGCAGCAGTGTAAAGTGTTTGGTGTTCAAGTTAGTCAATCTAATAACGTAGCCTGCTGTGGAAATTATCCATCTCACCTCAATCCCCCAAAATGTTTTTGGAACCCCGCTCAGAAAAGTCATCATTTTATATTTTGTTCTGGTTTTTACCTTCACCAGGTGCTGAAATTTTGTTAAGCTAGGGTGCCAGTCATCCAAATTCATTAGCTCATAGCTGAGAGCTACCATGATAACAAGGTTAGCATGTCTGTTTTCGTCAACCGTGCAGCCCAGGGCTATGAACACTGGCATATAGTGTAGAGAAGTTGAATATGTGTTTAAGTTTCAACAACACCTGGCCTTCAAGACAAATTCAAGCAATACTTGGTTTGTTAAAATGTCAGTTATACAGTTAAATCATTTGAGCTTGGTTTGTAGTCTTCTAAGCCTATACCATATACTGTAGGTCATCTATTCTTATAGTCCTATAAGATATGCCACAGATAAGTAAAATTTCATTATAAAAAACTGATAACCTTTATAATACGTGATAGACTTGGCATAGAAAATGGTTTTGTTGACCTATCCATCCACCCCAACCTGCACCCTACACAGATTTTTCGGTTCTACTGTATATTGCCACTTGATTCCCACTTTTGCTCCTGTCCTCCTAAAACCACTAGATGTCACTGTCATTATTGTTGTTTTGAAGCATTGGCTGAAATTATTGATGCTGTTTTTCATGACTGCTAGAAGTTGCTTAATATTCAACATAATTTCCACAGCAGTATTTTCTTCAGCACAACAACTGAATTGTGTTTCTCTGCTGCTCTCACAGTTTTTCTTGGAGAATGTTTTTTATTTCTCTTTGCTTATATTAAAGATCATAAAAATTTGAACATTCATATTGAATCTCAATTTCTGTAGAGTAGTATCAGTTGTATCTTTGTTTTGTTTGTGCTCATGGTGTAAAATCAGAGCTATTGCCTCTAACATATTAATCACCGAAGCCAAATATCATCTGTTGGCAGTTTGAGTCCAAATCTATCAGCATCGTCCTTCAGAAAGCCTCGTCAGCTGAACAGTAATTATCCAGTGGTGAAGAGCTGAACCACAGGAGGAAGAGATGAAGCATAATATCAGAGCAGTTATCCAGGCGGCAGAGGATCAGATCAGGCATTTCAGCTCCCAGCAGGCCTTTCTGCCCCTCAGGAGCCTCACTGGTTTAGAGACATCAAAGAAGCTGTAAGCAGCCCAGTGCATGCTGGTCGATATCCAAACCAGCACTACTCCCTCTGCCGCTGTTCACGCCTTCCTCCTCTGTCCTTCTCACTCTTTTTCTCTCCAGTTCACCTCATTTCTTCTCATGGTTTACCTCTATTCGCATCTCATGTTCTCATGCAACTTTTTTCTCTCTCTTTTCTTTTTCTCAATTCTCTCATTGATCTATGCCTCTTTTCCTGTTATCCCCTGATCTCCTTCTTTGTTGTTCTTTTCTTTTTTCTCATTTACCTTTCTATCCCTTTTCTCTGACCTTTGCTTTGTTATCTTCTCTTATTACTCTTGAATCTTGCTTTGCACTCTATGCAAGTCCTTTCCTTTCCTTTCCTTTCCTCCATCTCATCACTTTTTTGTTCCTCTTTTTAAAAAATTTTCTCTCCTCTCTCTTTTTCTCTCCTCAAACTATCCTCTTCCTCCGACTTCCTCCAGTCTTCCTCATCCATTCTTCCTCTCCTCCTCTCCTCTCATCAATACTTTTGATTTCCATATCCCCTCAATAACGAGGGATGGAGATGGACAGAATCATATTGATGTGTTTTTTTTTTTCCAAGGGTCACGGTTGTAATTAACATACTGCTGCTCAGACGGTCAAGGTTTGTATCTCATACAGACACATGCAGACACGCTCTCTCTCTCTCTCACACACACACACACACACACACACACACACTATATATATCTATAATAGCAGACAAACACACAGACATCACTGTGGGATATAAAGTGTGCACAAACACATTTTATCATCACAGTAAGCAGACACACCTATCTCCATATGAGGACACACACACGTATAGATTTGATACAGCGATTTGCAGGCGAGGTGAAAGCGTGGGTGCACAGATGTGGCAGCTCAAGTAATTTCCATCAGATTTACCTTCTCCCCGCAGCCTCCTTCACTCTGCCATTAGTTTTCCAGATAGCTCTCAGTGAAAGATATGAAAACAACGCTCAATGTATAAAATATTAGAATTGTCTTCTTGACGATCCACAGTCACAGTTAAACTTGTTTTTCCAGATGTAATGTTTAAGGTCTGAGTGGAAAGAACGAGTTTTATAGAGTTGCTGCATGTCTTCAGCTTTATGTAAGTCACTTTTCAGTTTTCTCTCTCTCTTTCTTTGCTTGATGTAGCTTGCACGCTCTGTGTAGTTCGATTGGATCCAGGCTACGTAAAATTCAGGTCGCAGCTCCGGTTTGACCTGTGTGGGGTTGTGTTCATAGTGGATTTCTCTGTGGAAGCAGCTCTGCCTGTGGTGGTCGGACTAAAACTACAGACTGCTGAAATATATATACATCAGACATGAATGTCAAATCAGTTACTTACAAATGCATTCACCCGTTACATGAGGTTATAAGAGCTGGCCGAGTGGTGGAGTTAACACACTTGTAGTTACAGGCAGGTACAGTCTTCACCCCATGAGCTCACAAGACAAAATAAGGCAGTACAGGGTGGTTTTCATGTAAAATAAACTTGATCAAAAGAGTACAAGAAAACTTAGCAATCAATCAAAAAGAAAACCTAGCTTAGCCCCATGGCTATGGGGCAGCTAGCTAGCAGATGAACCATAAAGTGCGAGACTGAATTCCTCCTCAGGGACAGGCTATGCCAGACCTATACACATGAAGCTCCTACTAGATGAGTAAACCACATATATCCATCCTTATTTAAACTACATGCATAATTTTCATGAAAATAGGTGCATATTTGAATTATATTTCTTTTGTTTCCTGACAGAAACACAAAGGTTGTTCACATTGTTAAAAAGGGTTTTGGTTTAATCTCTTTTTCTCTCCTATTTGTTTTCAGTTCATCTTAGTACATATTCACATTACCCCCCCCTGCTCTAAAACAGTTGTGGACTCTCCCGTTTCCTCCCTAATATTCTGGTACTTGATGGTGATATCGAGCAGAGCAGAGCACATAGCTTACAAACGTTTGGGTAACAAAACTAACAACCACAAAGGAATAAACGATTTTGAATGTGTGGGGTGGAGAGGCAGTTATTTCTTTTAGCAGGGAAATGATGACAGTATAACCACAAAAGATGCTATGTTAGAATTGGTGTGCACAAATTACGTGTTCTCTGTTATACACTGCCAATCTAACTCAGCAACACAGCTAAGGTCTTAAATTCACAGCTCTAAGAAATCTGTTTGTCTGCCTTGATTGCTTAAAATAAAAGAACTTGAGGTCGCGGTGAATGTGCAACCTGCTCTTTCCATTTACCATTGAGATATTTTATTATACGTTTTGGTTGTCTTCCTTCCAAGCGTTGCAAGCCCAGGACAGCAAGTGTGAGTTTTAGCTGGGCAGAACTGTGCGGACACAAAATTTGTATTAAACATCTTTATTGCTTCTCTTTTGTTTTTGTCTCTAAAAGAGGTTTAAACATGTTCTTTCCTTCCATTTGATCCTTGCTCCGCAACCTAAAGTGTTTACTCCCCCTTTCACCTCCCTTTGAAGAGTGAAGGTTTAAACTCTTTCTTCTTCCTTTAAGCTGTCTCTTCTGTTCCTCTTCAGGAGTGAAGTGGATTTAAAGGGAGAAATCAATACTGGATCAGGTGCTATTTCACGTGGATTCTGTTGACCTTCTACTGATACATTTCACACCATATGGAAGAAAAAAAAGACCTTTATGCGATTAAATATGGTTGAATTTGTGTGTGTGTGTGTGTCATTTTAAGTTAGATTAATACATTTCTGGTGCCGATCAAGTTTTAGGCTTTAGCGCTTCATAAATCTCCCTGTTGGCCAGTAGATGGCAGTAGCTCTCCATTGAGGAACAAGATGCTGCTTTCTTTTGCCCTGCTGTTTTTTTTTTTTCCTATCTTCTGTCAGTGTGTACATCTATCTGTGTGCTGTTATGAAGGGCAACTTGCCAGTGATGGAGACATACATGCTCAACTCGCTAGAGTCATTCATACCACTTCATCTCTTTTGATCTCTTTTCCTTCTATTCCTTTTTCATTCTGGCTCTGTTCCCCTTTTCTTTCTCTCACTCTTAGGTTCTTGTTTTTGCAATCTTTTTCCCCCTTGTTTCTTTCTCTTCATTACTTCTTACTTTTCATCTGTTTTCCATGCACTGGTATCATTTGTTTCTTCTCTCCCCGCTTCTCATTACTCTTTCAGAAACTGTTTTTTTTTTTTATTTCTTACCACCTTTCACTTCTTCCTCTTTTTTTCGTCTATGTTTTAATTTCTTTTCTGCCTTTGTGTATTTGTAAAATCTTTTCTTGTCTTCCTCACCATTTTGTTTTCAGTCTTCCTATTTTGTCTGTCTTCTCTTTTCATCCCTTTACTTTCCTCTGTGTGTTTTCCATTTTTCAGCATCTTTAAGTCTTCTGTTTTGTATTTTCCTCCCTATATATCTGCCTCTCCCTTTTCATTCTCCTCTCTCTGTATTTGTCCAAATGTGTGTTTACTTGTTTCGTCCTGCGGGTCTCGTTTTTGTTCTCTTTCTGTCCTTGAATTAATTCATCTGGAATCAGTTCTTAAACACCAGCCAGGCGCTCCCTCTCTCCTTTCGTTTTTTTATCCTTCTCTTGTACTCTAATCCTCTTCTCTTCCAATCTGTTGCTTTTTCTCCCTTTTTTGCCTTCCCTCTTCCTGTTGCATGCCATTACCTGTTGGACCTCTTCCTTTCTTGGTGTGTTTTGATGTGTTTCTCTACCATTTTCTGTTCAAACTGCTGCTTTGTTTTGCTCTCCTCTTCCTTCCTCTTTTACTTGTTATCGTTCTGCCATCTCCCCATCCTCTGAAGTGTTTAGTGTATGTTGTGTTGTTTTGATGCCTTTCCAGGAGGCCCGGACGTCAGCATTTATCCATATTATTAGTTTTTTTTGTTTGTTTTTGTTTTTTTAAATCATCGACTGAATTCTCTCTCTCTCGCTCCCTCTGCCTCCCTTGTCCCCAGTATTTCGTGCAGCAGTTGGACGGGTTCATCTCGTGGCTTCAGGAGGCACTGGACAGCACAGAGAACTGGATGCAGCCCAGACAGGACCTGGATAGCCTGAGGGTATACCTAGACACACACCTGGTGAGAGCACACACACTCACACACTTGCCTTTTTTTTTTTTTTTAAACGTATGTGAACCCTCATTAATACAAATCATCCTCGGCCTTCGCCTTGTTTCAGGCTCATGCCTAAAAATGAGTCTAAGCCCTCAAATAGAAGTGATAACAACGAAAGGCCCTCATCATTGTGTTCCTTGCAAAGATACAAGCACACACACCCACCTTCAACGCTCATACACATTTGAATAATAAACGTACATGACTGCTATGCGGACGCACATCTGTACACACATTCCACACACGGTTGCATACACACATATTTGCATACATGCATATGGATGTGCCCACATGACACACATGCACGCGCACACACGCACGCACACACACACACACACGCACACACATGCACACACGTGCACACACACACACACACACACACACACACCGGTCTTATCTGCACAAACTCTTACTTCTAACTGCAGCGATTGGAACCCAGTTCTCCACAACCAGACAACCAAAGCCGGTAAACTGATGATAGGACTGTTCTGTACTTTGTCATGTGTTATTTCAGTAACCCTCTTTATGCTGTCAGAACATATCACTGACATCAGTGATATAGATGGGACTTAGCAGAGCAAACACATGCTGTTGAGAAAAGAAAAGACAAGACAATGAACACTGTCCAAGCCGTGTCATAAGCACTCAACCATCACGCTTTTGTTTTTTTTACTTAGTTTTAATGGATGTTTCTCAGCTTACTCTATGAACCCTATTTGAATGTTACTAAAAATGGTGAGCAATTACTTTTGTTTTTCTTATTTTCTGTCATTTATATACTGTTACAATGGTGGATGCTCATAAAACATGGTCAGCATTTCAAATGATGAGGTCAGTATGCATAAACCTCACCCAGCTGCTGTTCAAACCTTTTGTTTGTGAGGAACCATTAGCAACTTTAAGAGCGTTTTCCTTTAAGCCCCTTAAGAAGCAAGAAGGGGCTTCCAAAACAGCTTGCTTTGGACACTGGATGAATTGAGGGGCTGCACCAACACCCAGTATATCATAAATAAAGATTTTTTTAAACTGTGAATCATGCAAAGCTACTCTAGCAGAATCCCAACATAAAAATGTGTAGCTAAAAGTGAGCATAATAGGCCCACTTTAAAACAAAGTCTGTTGGCTTGTGGATTGGCATACATGTACTGATTTTATTGTGAGATAGCCACGCTGAGGTCATAAGTGCACACACTGGGATTTGAGTTTGAACAACCTAAAAAGATGAGCTGAACATTAGTTGAACCTGTGTATCAGCAGTCTTAAGAGACCAAATGAACTTACATTTACTTTTATACAAGTCGAAATTGTGAAACCAGGAGCTCAAAGCTTTTTTTGAGAAGATACTTGTACAGAAGGTGTTAAAGCAAGTGTGGCCAAATATCATAAACACACTAAGGAATAAATGTGTACTATGTTCACAGTTGAAAAAAATACAACCAGTGTTCAGGCGAGGATCACTTGAGTTTTTGGAGGGTGGTGCTGATGGACTCTGCTGTCCGTAAATGAGAACTCAGGGAATAGGACATGATTGTTTGGCCTTAGTGCAGCCTCTCAGTTTATCCACTGTCTGACACGTCCAAGTTTTCTGCCAGGTTTCTGCTGAGTGGCTACCCCTCACAAACAGCAGGTGGGCGGGGCTTCTGTAGAAAACAAAAACATTAAAAACCAAGCATTTAGAGAGGGCTGATGCCCAAACTTTTGGCTTATAATATTATATATATGAATTTATTTATTTATTTTTTATTTTATTATTGTGTCATGCTAATATGACAAAATAAAAAATAGGGAAAAGCAGAATAATAAGCAGAATAAACAGACTAATTCAAATCCATCCATCCATCCAGGGTTGTTACAACTAAGGCAGTAAAAGAGAAGAAAGGCTGATTACTTACTTTAAACCACTGTTTTTGAGCTGTTGTTGACTAGTGCTCAGTTTAACAGTTATACTTACCGGTTGAGGGGTGGGGGTCAAAGGTTAGGGTTTTCTACCATCTGTAAACACACAGAATTTTTTTTAGACAGCGATAATTGGAAAATAACAAACCCTTGAATGAAAGACAAACTCTCATTTCATTGTCACAGCTTTTATCTTGGTTTCTTTTTTTTTGTGTGTGTTCCAGTTTGTTTTCATCTACATCTCTTTTTTCTTCCTCCTTCTGGCAAAGCCTTCCCTTCATTTCTCTTCCCACTTTATTGTTTTATTTTCTGATCATCTGCCCCTCCTTTTCTCTCCTATTTTGTCTTTTTTGTCCTTTGTCTCTCTTCTTTTTTTTTTAATCTCTCTCTTTATCTCCTTGTCTTCTTTTGTTTACTCTAACAAATAGGAAACAAAAAGGCTCAAATAACTCTGCCTGTGTTTTGGTAATTTACTCTCACACATGCTCTGAGATAGATCAGTAAGTGCTGCAATGTGTATATGAGCACACTCACACACACGCACACACACACACACAGATGAGGAGCACTTTGGCAATTACTCACGGTCTTTATGGCAAACATATGGGCTACACACACACACACACACGCATGCACACACAGGGCAGCACTCATTCAAGACTATAAGACATAGACATGCATATCACATATCAGTGTAAAAACCCAGTGTTGCACAATGCTGAGCATGTGCACATTGGCCCTCACACACACACACACACACCACCTTCACCAGCAGATTGTATTTGCATTTAAGTATACAAATGCAAACACATATACACAACAGTAGGCATGTGTTTTTGCGCGCGCACACACACACACACACACACAGACGTAGAGGTACTATTTGCATAGATTTGCATGTTCCTAGACAGATTTCCAAATCAGCATCTCCATATCCGTCCCTGCAGAACAGCATCCTGCACACAGATCAACACACACAAACACACACAATATTTTCTTATCTAGATGCACTTATTTCTGCTGTATCTGTGTGTGTGTGTGTGTGCGTTTATTTGTTGGTTTGTTTACACGTGTCGACTTTGTTGTGGTTGCCAGCAGCGTTAACGTTAGTGGCGGTTAGCTTCAATTAGAATTCCCGGCTCTTAATTGGCGCGTCTTGTTAAATAAAGCAAAAGAGGATGAAAAGGCATCGCTAATAGGACTTTGAAATGCTACACTGGTGATAGCATGTTAGCTAACTGACGCTGTGTTTGTGTGTGCGTGCTGGTGTTGATAGTCACACTTGCACTTTGTAGTTATTAGTGTGTGTTTGCGTGTATAATTGTGTGTGTTTGTGTGTTTAGTTGATTACTGCCGAGTAGAGCCAGGTTCCCTCTCTCTTCCCTTTGTGTTTATATCTCTCCAAAGTCTTTCTCTGACAGAATGTGTTTACATTTACAAGACCTTTAAGACATTTTAGGGGAAATGGAGCTGCTGACTAGATTAGGATTGATGGCAGCATTATACACTCCTTTAAAGTCACAGGCAGAGAGTCTGTAAGAAGACTTAGGAGCTTGAATCCTTTGCCCAATGTTTTCTTTGGATTTAAAATACCTAAATACTACATAAAGTTGAGAATTAAAATTTGAAAGGAGCTATAAGAAAGGATCATGCAACAGACGCTAGAAGGACCACAGCAAAGTGCAAGATGAGAGTAAGCAGTGCTGACATGCTTCTTCTTTACCTCTAATGATCCTTATAATGTAACATTAACAGGGCTACTTAAAAGTAGTCCATGAATATCCTGGCATGTCTTAGCCATCCCTCAGGTGCATCCTACTTTCATTCCTATGACATGATGTGTGACCTGCCTAGTTAGTTAACAAATTGGCATCCCAGTAAAATAAAAAAATCTAAAAAATTAAAATGCAAAATCAAGATAACCATAATGACCTTTACAGTACAGTAAACAATAATATTTTAGTTTGTGTGCCTGTGTATGTGTGTTCTAATCATAACATGTGAGAGGCTGAAACTAGGAAAAGTTGACTTTTTTATTTTAAAACATGGTTGATTTGATGATCAGTTAATCTTTTCTGTCTTTTTTTTGAAAGGCTCAGTAATTTCTCAAAGCAGCCAGCCACTATTGGGGACTACTTTCAGTGGCAGATTAATTCACGTTTGACGTTCTAGTGAATATCTGGCCCTGGGGCAGCACGGTGGTACTAAATAAACTGCAGTCTGTGTATCTGTGGTAGTAAAGGAACAGCTCACCCAGTGCAACAGTGTGGCTCACTGGTGTGTTTTTGTTTTTAAATAATATTTTTTGGACAAAAGAGTTCCATTGCAAAGAAGAATAATATATCTGGCTTTGTATGCAGTACCTACTATCAGCATCAACACATTGCTTGTTTCTCTTTTTCATGCTATTTTATGACAATCAATAATATCGAATATCTCTTTTTATTAAGCTTTAGTTTACTAAAATAGGTCATATGAATATAGCTTTTAGGCGACAGGATTAGTCTTTTTTTCTCTTTCTGTCTTTCCATTTCTCTGTCTCACAGACATACTCACACTCTCTCTCCCTCTTTCTCTATATTGCTTTCTGCTCCACACATAAACACACACACAAACACACACAGCTCCAGGGCAGCAGTGGGTGGAGTGGAGCTGCTTTCCCAATTGAATATTTGGTCCAGCTGGCGTGTCTGTGTGTGTGTGACTATATGTGTGTTTTAGGGCGCGTGGAGCGAATAAGCACAGGTCTTTCCGGAACCCCGGGGAGATCAGTGAGGCAAGAGGACACTAACGCACACTCATGCACACACATACACATACACACACATACACACAGGCTGCTCTTTGTAAGGCGCTAAGAGATGGCGGCCAATGAAAGGCCTATTGATTGGGTCTGATGGGCGATCCAGGCCTTTGAATTCCATTACCAGAAGCAACACACTACTGGTGGCAACATAAGGGGAGGACTATATATATAGGGAGAGAGAGAGAGATAAAGGTGAGAGCGAGGGACAGTATACTGTGCAAAAATTAACAGACCAACACTTCATATCATATTCATGAAGCTCACCATCGTGACTGAAACATTGAAATAACAGCAAAATATCTGAAATCTTTCAGCTGACAAACATCAAAAATGTTGACCACAGTTGACTTTTGGACTACATGCAGTTTTAATTTAAAAACTGTGTCTTCATCCAGATGAGTTTTACCACAGTTTTAGATATAATCTTTATCTATACCAACATGCATATACGCTGGGCAGGGAAAAGAGGATGAGTTGCTTGTAGAAAACAAAAGGAGATGGCAGTTCAGTTCAATTCAATTCAATTCAATTCAGTTTTATTTATATGGGGCCAAATCACAACAGCAGTCGCCTCAAGGCATTTTATATTGTAAGTTAAAGACCCTACATTAATACAGAGAAAACCCCCAAAATCAGACGACCCCCCCGATGAAAAAGCACTTGGCGAGAGTGGGAAGGAAAAACTCCCTTTTAACAGGAAGAAACCTCCAGCAGAACCAGGCTCAGGGAGGGGCAGCCATCTGTCGCGACTGGTTGGAGATAGCAGGGGGAGAGACAGGACAAAAGACACACTGGAAGAGAGCCACATCTATTTTTCCCCCCAGTGAGAGGAGACGCCCCCTGCCCCATTAGAAAGAATTCTGGTTTAAGGCACGACTGCTGCATTGACCTTGTGCAGTCTTTGTAGGGACACTGGGTGTAAACACAGTAAAAACTTAAGTAGAAAACATATTAAGGTGGATGTTCCCATAGTTAAGAGTGATGTAAGAGGTTTAAACCTCTGCTTGTTTCCTCCTGCTATCTGTGGTTACCTGTGTTAGTGTAGGGTGTATTGCATTACTTAATAATGTGTTGCAGTCAGTGTGCTTAAATGCCCCCCTGTAACAAGTTTACAGTCAGCTATCTCTATCAGGCTTTGAGAAACCTGGTTGCTGTAATTGGAGGAGTGAAGCCTGGTTTCCCGCTTGTAGAGCTCTCCTTTTTTGCACATGAGCATGGAGAAAAACATGAAGTTGCCACTTTTAAATTTTTTCTCTTAAACAGAAAGCCACCAGTTTAAGATCCAAAACTGCTGCCTCAGCATGGACAACAGACCAAAATAATACCAAAAAGGTATTTTTAAATGTATCCAGTACCATGTGGACGTAGTATGAGTATGAAGAGAGGGGAGTAGAGAAAGGTCAATGAAAGTGGGTAAAGAAAACCAGTGAGTAGCAAAAGGAGGCTACAGAGTGGGCTGAAGAAGAGATAACGATTGAGGGAGACAGAAGGCGGACAGGAGAGTGAGAAGAGGAGAAGATAAAAGAGGAAAAGAAATACAGAGATTGAGATGTAGACAGGAAGAGAAAGGAGCAGTATGAGGGAGGTAGGGAAAATGAAATGAAGGGAAATAGTGAAAAAAGGAATAAAAGAGAGAGAAAGAAGTGTAAGAGAGAATTGCATTTTATTGCTTAACATAAAAGAAGTGTGCAAGAAAATATATATCTACAGAAAACAAAGAGAGAGTAGGCCTGGGTGAAGAAATACACACCCCTCAGGGAATATAGTCACACTGCTATAGTTTCTCTCGGATCAGTATGAATGGAGACAATTTGATCATCATTATTAAAAAGACTCTTTGATCAGATCATGTCTCATCAACCCAAGCCTGTCTGCTGTGTATGTGTGTGTGTGTGTGTGTGTGTGTATGCGCCTCTGATCAGTGCAGCTCAATACACAGTCTCAATGTCAAACCTCAATGTCATCTCAGCATCAGTGCTGCACACCTCTTAGCGCCTCACTAATATGCCAGTGCTAAAAGCTAAATGATATTAGGTAGGCTTCTGAGGCCATCCTACTCTGTGCTTCAGGCTAATATGCTAATGCTAACAGGTAATCTGATCACCCAGGCTTTGAAGCAGCTCGCCTCTCAACTGCACAATGTGTATGTTAATCAGAGCGGGGAGTTATAACATATGAGGCCAACGGCCACAGCAGCCGAAAAGTCTCCAAATTCACCTGACACCTTCAAACTTTTAAACTATGATACTACTGATTTTGTATTGCTAATATGGCACTTAATTTTCTTATTTATTTTACTCTGTTATGTTGTACAGCATTCTGTGGCTGCTTGTCAGTGACAAGGACTTTAGAAATAAACTATACTTACTCCAGATTGATTTTATTAACCAAAGCTGAACCTTTAGATTTTTAAAGCCATAATATAAAATAATATTGTGTTCTACAAGAAGTTTTTATTCGCATCTGGGTCCACTTTCTGCACCAGTTTGACAGCCTGTTTGTTATCTTTCACTGCTTCATCTTAACCTCCATTGCTGCTAGTGCATAGTTATGCCACTAAATTTGAAGAAGGCTATGATTATTTCTATTAATTTACTGGAAAGACATGATAAGGCAGAAAGGAGGGAAGCAACAGATGGGGATTTACCATAGAGCGTATAAAAGTAGCTACAGCGATTGGTTTCTGGAGTCCCATTTTGAAGCCTCAAGATTAGCATTTTCACTACCGCCATCTTGGTTTCAACAAACGTGATGAGCAGGTACGGGTCTAACTGTGAAACCGCTTGCTCATTAAGCATACCATGGTTAATCTGTTTTGAGACATAGTATGACTGAGAATTACAAAATAGATTTAATTTTGTATTCAATATGACCCAAAATCAGTGATTGAGGACATTCAGTTCTTCAGGAAAGTCTTTACAGAGGTCAAGACAGAAAGCTGTTTTCTCATAGACTTCTACAGGACCAGAAGTCTTTCTGCAACCACAACTATCGCCATCTGTTGGCTTTCAGATAGAATGCAGGTTTAAGACACTTCCGCATTGGCAATATCAGGGTTTAGCTGTGTGGCAGGCAGGTTGCAGCCCAGATGCAGGACGCAGGACACAAGTGGAACATAAAATGAGCTTTTAATGCTGATTGTACCAAAATTACAAAGTCTAAAGGTAATCCAAAAGGTAAAGCGCAAACCAGTGGATCTATACACCAAGAGATACAGGAACCACGGGGAACACAGAGCAGAGAGGGACAATGTGACTAAGGACAAGGGGAGATTTAAGACAATATATACAGAAGGCAATGAGGCTAGGGGAAAACAGGTGGGAAATCCAGTGGGAACAAATCAGGGATAATGAGACAAGGTAAGTTAAACTCAATACAAGGCACAGGCGACCAAAACTACAAAACTAAAACTGGAAGTAACTAACAAAAGAACACCTAACACAGAGATGGAGACTTAACTGGAAATACAGGGAAGGCAGGGATCAACTGAAACTCCTGGAATCAAAATAAACAATCACTACAAACAGAAACAAGACTGCAAAAGGACGCAAAACAAAAACTAAGAAAACCTGAGAATATAAACATGACCAAACTAAACAGGAAATATCAACAAGGAACAAAACTCAAAATAATATAAGCAATAAACCAACCTAAAGTAAATATTCAACAATGAATAGAACTCGACAGACCAAAACTCAGGACGCAGGGCCAAAAACCCCGGACCATGACACCACATCTATGTTTTTATACTGTCTGTAGGATTTATAAAGTCCCCACCTGAATGCAAACTGAGTGTACTGCAGTTTAAATACAGCACCCTCAGAAGTCTACATTTTGAGCTTGTGTTTTTTGTCTGAACATTGGTTTAGAGCCAGGATCCTGACCTTAATGATGCTGTTTCCTGTTGTCATTTTAAACCTCCATCATTCTTTAACCTTACTTAAATCATCTTCACTGAACATAACCAAACCTAACAGGTACCGCGTTACAGAAAGCTCAGTTATCTTTTTTTCATGATCACTTTGGATATTCTGGTACCCTAGTTTAAATTGGTGTCATGTGTTTTTGAAGTTGAATATCACAGTTTACAAACTGATCTCAACAGTCTAATGCTTTGGCAGTTTGTTGATGGCTACTTCCTGCTGATAAACTTGAGGCTGAGATTTTCTGAGTAGAACATCCTAAACACTGAGGTAGCTTTGATTTCTTTGAGGCTCTGCACTGTTACCCCTCCTTACAATACACATTCCTAAAAACAAAAACAAACAAACAAAAAAAACCTTTGAAAGAGTTAGCTCATGAAATTTGTCACAGCTAATGGGTCTTTTATTTTGTAATCCATAACTTTTGCACACTGTCCTTTTTCTGTCTTTTCTTTCTGTCACAAAGACTGTCTCTATTTTCTTTACACTCATTCTCTCCTTCTCTCTTTGTGTTCCTCCATCTCTCTCTCTCTCTCTCACACACACACATACACACACACACACACACACACACACACACACAGATAAATACATACACACAGCCTCTTATTAAAGCCTGCTGTCTGACATGCATAAAAGCAGAGCTGCTCTGCATGCCTTATCATGGTGTGATTGATGGTTGGCTGTTCTACTCTTATCGATTCTATGCTCTCCATATATTAAACGGAGGAAACTGAGCCGAATCGCTCGTGGAATAAGGCGCTGAAATACGATCGCACTCTGATAGCCTGGCTAATCTGCACAACCTAATTCATTCCTAACATCAGCCCAGCCCTATCCCAGAGACGCAGACAGTCACGCTGTGTTTTCTGTAGCACTGATAGATGTATTTTATGTTTATTAGCTGTGAGGTATTTCACCAGCTTATCTGGAAATTAAGTGGGGCAGAGTGGCCGCTGAGTCTGTAAAATTACTCAATCAGCCGTGAGATTTGGAGTAATTTACAACGTTTGCAAGCCAGTAATGATTGCAGAAAGCAGACAGTCATGTTTTGTTTGGATAATGCTGATATATGAATGTGTTTTTGGGAGCACAGTGAAGAGATAGTATAGTTGATGGTTTGGTTTTTCAAAGAGATACTTTATTGTTTATCTGTGAAATGTAATATGTGCAGGACAGCTTCACCACTATCTGCTCACATCCTTTTAAACCTGGAAATGTGGGGAAGCAAGGAGCTTCCCCACAACCTCCTGGGTTGAGGGTTCAGTTTCTGGCATGTGATGATCATGATAGTTAGGAAAATTTTGGATAGTTGATAGTTTGGATCAGTCACTTAATTGGTTGTTGTTTATTGAGGTGTCACATAACTATTTTATGATGTCCAACACACTGAGAAACTAATTGCTGAAATTAGTTCATGCAACCAGTTTTTTCCACATACAATACTATAATTTAACATTCTTCTCACTACCTGTGGGGGGTTAAAACACCTTGTCTCATTTGTCTCAACTGTGTATATCCTACTCCATAAATATTGGTGGTGTGGAGGTCTGACCTTGTCATGTGTTGACTGATGCCGTCACCCATCCATCCCTCACGGCAGGACTGTCTCAGGCAGAGTTCACACTGTCTGCTGTTTAGCAGGGTTTAGTACATAGGGTTTCCCACAGAATTAGATTCTATTTGTGGCAGCAGCTGGGGTTCACGCATGTTTCCTTAAATGAATTACACCTCTTATAGTATAGTATATTATTTGTGACAATAAATAACTGAGCAGCACAGTCGAGCAGTGGTTAACAAGAAGGTCCTCGGTTCGAATCCACCATCTGGCCGGGGTCTTTCTGTGTGGAGTTTGCATGTTCTCCCCGTGTTTGCGTGGGTTCTCTCCGGGTACTCCGGCTTCCTCCCACAGTCCAAAGACATGCAGTTAGTTCTAAATTGGCCATAGCTGTGAATGTGAGTGTGAATGGTTGTCTGTCTCTCTGTGTTAGCCCTGTGGCAGCTGGGATAGGCTCCAGCCCCCCACAACCCTGAATTGGATAAGTGGAAGAGAATGGATGAAAAATGAATGGTGTAAAAACAACTATTGTTGGTATTTACAAAGAGATCGCAGTGACAATATAAGAGGTATTTCTGGGAGTTCCTTTCTCAAGGCGCAAAACATAAGAAGGAAGATATTTAAATCGAGCGCGCAAACTGATTTTCTGACGTTTGCGACACCCAGTTTACTTCTAATTGCTCCAATATTTATTGTGATTTATTGTGTTTGATATTGAAATGAACTGACTACATCTGTGTATAGAAAACAGCGCAACTTTTGTAAATCACCTGTAAAACTAACCACACCTATGAGTGCTATCTGAGGATTGCGCTCACACACTGTTTTGCCCTGTGTTTAGTAAATCTGGCCCCTAGTCTGCTAGCTAATAGGGACACGAGATCTGAAGTGCCAGAGCTGGTTAGCGGCAGCTAAACTTTCCAAATAACTGAAAGGGGGTTGTTCGATTATAAGTTGGTCACACAAAAATAAAAATAAATGCACAAATTGCACAAGTCTGTGTGTGTGATACATTAGTACTCATCTTACAAAAAGAGTGTGTTTTAAATTTCTTTTTTTTCACTTTCTTTTACAGTGATGATGAAGTGACCTCATACTATTCTGTTTTTTCTTCTGACTGATGTTTAATCTTTGTCAGTTAAACGTGACACTTATTTGTATTTGAACAAATGACTACTGCCATCACTTTTCTTTAAATGGTTTTACACAGTTTCTGATTATAATTTCAGAGGACTTTAACAAGAAAAAAACACCACAAAGTCTCTCTTTTCTCTGTCTCTCACTGTCTCTCCTTTTAGCTTTTTTTGCTACGATTTAAAACTAAAAACTTTTTTAATGAGGTAGATATGCAAGACCTTTATCATCTTGTGTGTATTTTAGCAACTTGTCTTTGCCTCAACCTGCAGAAGCAGCTTTAATGCATTGATCTTTCACAAATTTTTTTTTCCCAATATTTCGATGAATATTGTTTCCATTAAATGCACACTACACTTGTTATTGTTATTTTTTTATGCTGCATTAAAAAGGACCCTTTAATTTTTGCGCAGCATGTGCAGTGTATAAATTTCTCTTGAGATCAGGCTGATCAGACTGCATCACGGATACACACATACAAACATTTACACAGTGCGTGTATGTGTCTTGAGAGTATTGAGTGTGTGTGTGTGAATATGTGCGTGTGGCATTTCCCACTGCAGCACAGCAGGATGTCAGAAGTGGTTAAATCGTGAGGCCTCAGCACCTTGAGGCTGTCACAAGCACACTCACACACACACACACACACACAGATCAGATACAAAAAAAGGCTATAATGGTGTTCAGAGACCTGACTGGAGTGTTTCCCAACACTGCCTCAGGCAGCTTTGTGCTTCCATCCATCCATCTATCCATCCATCCTTCTGTCCAACCATATCATAGCTATTTTCTTTTTTTATTTTATCTCCTCTTCTCTTTGTGTGTTTCCTGCTTACATTACCATAATTATGTTTTTTTCTTGTCTTTGTTAGCCTGCTGTCGTTCTCTTGTTTACATAGACACGTCTAAGTGGAGCAAGAGAGAGAAAACAATTTTCACAGTCAAGTCATCATCATCATCATCATCAGCCATTCCTAAATCTTTCATTTTAGTTGGTAGTATTAACATTGTGTTAATAGCTGACAGATGATCTTACTAGGTATAACAGTACTGATAAGATCAAACACAGTTTCCATCTTGTTTTTCTAAACCACGTTACTAAGAAAATGAGGTTTACTGCACGGTAGTAAGTTGTCAATCACAAGGTAACCACGCCCTAAATTATTTTCTATATTGTTTATTTTACTCCAAATGGGATCAGAATTTACAAAATGAACAACATGCTGTATTAGGTGATAGTTAAAACTAGCAACTGTGACCATAAACTCAGCAGAAACATTTTTTACTGAGGTGATAAATCCAGTGAGAAGAATCATTTTCTCATAGACATCTATACTGATCAGGCATAACATTATGACCACTGACAGGTGAAGTGAATTATCTCATTGATGGCTCACTGATGCACATGGGGAGCAAAGGCTGGCCCATGTGGTCTAATCCAACAGACGAGCTACTTTAGCTCAAATTGACAAAAAATGTAATGCTGGTTATGATAGAAAGGTGGCAGAATACACAGTGCATCACAGTTTGGTGTGTATGGGGCTGCATAGCTGCAGACCAGTCAGGGTGCTCATGCTGACATCTGTCCACCACCAAAAGCGCCAACAATGGGCACGTGAGCATCACCAATGGACCACAGAGCAATGGAAGAAGGTGGCCTGGTCTGATGAATCACATTTTCTTTTACATCACATGAATGGCCGGGTGCGTGGCTTACCTGGGGAACACCTGGCTCTAGGATGCACTATGGGAAGAAGGCAAGCTGGTGGAGGCAGTGTGATGCTTTGGACAATGTTCTGTTGGGAAACCTTGGGTCCTGTCATCCATGTGGATGTTACTTTGACACGTATCACCTACCTAAGCATTGTTACAGACCATGTACACCCTTTCATGGAAACAGTATTCCCTGATG
>VUQS01043313.1:0-20109 GCA_015108495.1 Heterochromis multidens
CTCAGCCTTGCCTCTCTAACTTTGTCTCCAAACCGCTCAACCTGAGCTGTCCTTCTGATATCCTAATTTCTAATCTTGTCCATTCTGGTCACTCAGTGATAATCTGAGCATCTTCATCTCTGCCACCTCTAGCTCCTTTTTGTTAGAGCCACCATCTCCAAACCAAACATCATAGCAGGCCTCACTACCACCTTGTAAACCTTTCCTTTCACTCTTGCTGCTATCCTTCTGTCACATAACACCCCAGCAGTCGTCTCCACCCACTCCACCCTGCCTGCACTCTCTTCTTCACCTCTCTTGTGCACTGTCCATTGCTTTGAATGGTTGGCCCCATGGTATTTAAACTCATCCACCTTCACTACCTCCACTACATGCCAGTGTTACAACATTAAATTCACACCCATTATTTTGGCATTAAAAAAATCTCAATCTCCAAAAATAAATCCCCATTAAAAAACAGCATCTGTTTGGTACATTAAGCACGTGAGAGTTTTTATTTTCAAACTTTTTGTTACACAATCTTGAAGAAAGTGCCCGAGATCAGCTGCTCATCAGGTAGCTGCACAGCAGTAAAACATATTTCGAGTAGGCACACAAATAAAAATGCTTTGAGCTGTGCAAAACTGCCATTGCCTTTGAAAATATGACACCTGAAATTCTTAATATGCTGCAATGATGAGGTGCAGTTTCACTTATGTAATAGGAGTAAAGGGCATAAGGGCAACATGGTTAAGCTAACATGTCTAAGGCTTATGTTTCTTGTACAGCCATGGCACATATTTGCAGTGAATGAGCCAAGTGCAATTGTGGTGTTTAAGTGGAGTAATTGGTCCAGTTTGTATTCTAACTGGGTCTTGGTCGTAATTTGCTGTCTTGTTCCTTTTCTGGAACATTAGTTTATGCTCCTTGGCTTCTTGTAGGTTTTCCTGCATTTTGAATCTGTGAAGACAGCACTCACATCACAGGCCACAGAAGAAACAGGACGCAAAAACAACTCTTTGGTACTCTTTAACGGAGGGAAGAGAGTTTGCACTTGCATTTTCAGACATTACAACTCACAGAGCCTCCAGGATCTTTAATCAGCAACTTTTTGGTTACCCAGCTTTTTGCAGAGTGTCTGAGCTTGCAGTAAACCCATTAAATCCTTTTAAAAGAGGACTGTTGATGTCCTTTCCACATCACTCACATGTCACACAGCAAATATCCACAATCTTAACCTCCATCAGTAGAAAAATGGACATTGTTTAGGTATTCTTCTTCTCTACATTTATAATATAGTCAGAGAATATCAATAATAAACAAAAATGGGCAGTAGGAGCCCATTTCAAGGAAAACTGAGTGGATGGAAACTCCACAGTCCAAAAGTAAAGGGATATATTTCTTCTGTTTCTTCTTCTAGAGGCCATACTTGATGATGTCCAACCTTATTTGTTCACACACAGGATGTGGTGTGGAATCACAGAGTAGTGCGCAGCAGCCGTATGACTCGCTGGTAAAGCTGTTGGACAACCGACACCAGATTCCTAAAGGAGAAAACATGGAGTTTGAACAAAAACAGGGTGGAGAGAGAATCAGTTCTTGGACACTACTCCTTACATATCAATGAACCTGTGCCGCTCTTTCAGATCTACCAGATCTATCTTTTACATCTTTCAAATGTACAATTGTCAGTGTGATTAAAGTGAGTTTCCATCAACCACCTGCTGACTGTCATCCACCACAATCAGGATCTTGTCTTTAGAAGCTCTAGTTCTGGCTGCTATTTATATTAAGACATTCCCCATCGGTGGAGTCTAATGTTTCGCTGTTGCAAACCTGAATAAATATAAATATCTCTTGAAATGCAGCTTCAAGTGTAAGGACAATAAATCAGTTTTTTTTGGAGTTATCATATTCTTGATCATCCAATTTTATAGTGTTATTTAGATTTTTTTAATGATAGTGTGTGAAATACCTTGAATGCTTTAGTTAAAATTTTATGCAGGGTGTTTTTACAGGAAAGATCTTTTTGAGAGAGGAAAAGACCAAAAGAGCACCTGTTAGTGATTAAGCATGCAAAGGAAAGGAGCCCTGACAGTGGTGCAGCTTAATAACAATATATAAGGTTTTTAAAACACAGTTGTAAGTAATGATTAAGTCTACTATGATGCTCATATTTAGCAATTTATATCATTAATCTAACCCCCAGATTTTGTCAGCAAGAGCTCCACCACTGAGCAATACACAAGGACTCAAGACTCACTGGCCACTTTCTTAGATATATCTAGCTAGTACTGGGTTGGACCATTTTTGACTTCAAAACTGTCTTAATTCTTTGTGGCATAGATTCAGCAAAGTGCTGGAAACATTTTTCAGAGGTTTTAGTCCATATTAACATGATACCATCACAAAGTTGCTGCACATTTGTCAGCTGCACATCCATGATGTGAATCTCTTGTTCCACCACATCCCAAAAGTGCTCTTTTGGATAGAGATTTGGAGACTATGGAGGCCATTTGAATGCATGACTCATTGTCATGTTTAATAAACCAGTTTGAGATGATTTGAGCTTCGTGACATGGTGCTTTATCCTGCTGGACGCAGCCATTAGAAAATGGGTACACTGTGGTCATAAAGGGATGGACATGATCAGCAACCTACTCAAGTATGCTGTGGCTTTTAAACGATGGTCAGTTGGTACTAAGGGGCCCAAAGTGTGCCAAGAAAATATCCTCCACACCATTACACCACAACTGGCCTGAACTATTGATACAAGGCAGGACGGATCCATGATTTCAGGCTGATTACACCAAATTCTGACCCTACCATCTGAATGTCACAGGAGCTATTGAGACTCATCAGAACAGGCAACTTTTTTCCAATCCTCTATTGTCTCAGACCAGCTGGTAAGACACCAACAACCATTTCACCTTCAGAGTGACTTAAATCACCTTTCTTCCCCATTCTGCTGCTCAGTTTGAACTTAAGCACATCATCTTGACTATGTCTACAAGCTTAAATGTATTGAGTTGGTGCAATGTGACTGGCTGATTAGATCATTTGTGTTGATGAGCAGTTGAACAGATGCCTGCGGCGCCTGGTGGTGACTTGAACAAAATTCCATCCCTGATACAAATTTTGGTTACCATTAAGTTACATACAGGCAACGTATGGGCGACGTATCAAAAGTGACGTGAAACAAACGCAAACTAAAAACGTAACATCACAATTGCAGGGGAGCAATTGAGCATAACAGATACAAACATCAAAATAACTGGGATTTATAATAAATGTTTTTTTAAAAACATATAGATGTTAATAATCGCTGTATGTGTGACGATGTTCATGCAAAGTTTGGTCCAGGAGGAGACAGAGTACATACAGACATATACATATGTTATGATCATTATAGTAAGATGATTTAGTAAATTCAGTGGCAAAAAGATTGAGCCTCTTTTTCTGAAATATTGACGTAGACTAATTATCTCAGAGAAAACTTTTCAGAATGTTTTTTTTTTTCAGGGAAAAAATACTGCTCTATTTTTTTGAATTAATGAAATGTTAAAATCCCAAAAGAGTGTCTACTGACTTCAAATCTTACTCTTGAAATCAGTCAATAGGGGCTTGTTTGGGATTTTAACATATCTTTAATTTAGAAAAACAGAACATTTATTTATTTGTTTATTTTTTTCTGAGGTGAATCCATTACTCTTCCATATTCAAAAGTTATTGTTCTAAAAATTAAAATTAAATGTTATCCCACATTAATCTCTGCAGCGCCTGGACTAGACATCCTCTTCATTAGTTCAGTTGTGTTAAGCACTGCAACCTTTTAAAAATGGGGTCTGGCTGCATGTTCAACACAGATACAACTTGGTCCCGACAGAACGGATTAACTGATGCGTCTAAACTATTTATGAAGAGCTCACTGATGCAGCCTTGTGGGTCACCAAGCTTCTTTGTCTTTCACTTTGCCTCATTTTTTCCCCCCTCTTCCTCTAGCACAACACCACATTGGAAAAGACAGTTTAAAGCACTGACAACTATGTTATTCAGATCCACAGTGGAGTGAAGAGGATAGACTTATTTGCTTTTTTTTGGTCTTTCTTTAGAGATTAGTCTGGATTAGAAACTGAGGCTACAGCTTAGCTGCTTCTAGCACAACTAAGGGTGAAACAAAGATTACAACAAAATCCCTTGACATGCCTAATGATTAATACATTGAGCTTGAACTTTTAATTGCATCCCTCTCCCTTATTTCCTGTTATTTAGCCCCTGTCTGTTTGTTGTAAAGCCATAAAAATGCCCAAACATTATTAAAAAAATGTGCATTCCTTGTTAGGTATGTAAACATCTACTGAAATTACCCTTGTTAATAACTCATAACTGAAAGGAAGTTTGGAGACCGGGCCATGTGATGTCATCTTTGTAATCCCTGCTTTTCCCCAAAAAGGAAAGCCCCACTCAACATTTCTGAGCTAAGCAGATTTAGAACATAAACCCCTATCTCCCTTAAATGCTTTATATGGTCAAATATGATTTTTTCCCCCCCTTGTTCCACTGTTGACGTCGCTTCACTTTGTCACCAACTAATTTCCTTCCAGAAATTAGGGTAATGAAATCAAGTGCAGAGGTATTAACCTTGACAGAACTAGTTCACAATATACAAATTATTTCATACAAATTATGAAATCAAGTCAGTTAACGATGACTTGAAATGTGCTCAAGTGCAACAGAATTCATGAGGTTACTCTGCTGTTTTTCACGTATGATAACACGGAAAAGCTAGACTCACCGAGCTCCGGCAGAGAAGCAGTTGTTGCGGTTTGGATGGAGGCAGAAGAGCGAGGCCACGCAGTAAACACAGCACAACAACATGGACAGCAGGCGTCTTTTTAAAGACATCTTCAGTCTGGTAGAAACACAGAGGCAACAGGTAACGCTCCCCTTTTTTGAACAGGTGTGACATTTTACTCCAAGATGCTGTTTACACCAACTGTTAAAAACTTCTATCAAATAAAGTACTAATAAGCATATTTATTATTATATTATAAAATGTTTCTTCTTTAGAGACTCTAAGCTTGTAAAACATGTTGAAATAACTAATCTGGAATGCTGTAACTCTATAATTCATTTACATAATAAAGGATGGAGGGAATCTGAAAAAAATATGTGTGAAATGTTATATCATGAGCTGAAAGTAGGGCATCACCACTGAAAGAATTCAAAGTCTGCTGGAGGTCACGCTATTGTGTAATAACAAAAGGAGCAGAAAAATCCCCTGTCCTTCATCTCACCCTGACAGCATCACTCACACAACATCGTCATCACCTTAAGAGTTGTTCTCAGAAGAAATCTTCCCTGACAGACTGATCTTCCAAAACTAACAAAATCTTTGTTTTGGTTAAAAAAAAATACTCAGAAACTCCTTCAAATCAAACCCCAGGTGGAGAAAATCCCTCGCTGCGATTGTAGGAGTGTAAACACAATCCGGGCTCCCTGGGGGCTGCTGAGCACTGGGCACAATTACTGCTGACCCATGCTTTGTTTTGAATGGTCCTGAAAGGTCTAGCAGGGGTGAATAACATTCTCACATTGTGTGTCTGTTGGAGCTATTTTAGTGTGTTGAGAGGGAGGGGTGTGTGTGATAAAATGAGGATCTTTCCTCTCAGGCTGCCGTGGACTTACAAAGCTAGTAGAACCTGTGCTCTGGATTGAAAGGCAAGGTGTGACAGCATTGAACAATCAGGCTGGACTAACATATTCGGATCTGTCCTGAAGAAATAAATGGGTTTTGCAGAGCACGTATTAATAGTTTCCTGATCCCTCTGTTAGCCTCATTTGTCATCTATAAAATGAGACCGTTAACAAAGGGCACATGTAACTTGTAACATGATGATTTTAGAATCACTCATCTGTCAGCTTTGGAATTAAGAACAAAGGCTTTTGAGGTTGATAAAATAGTGGATCAGTCAAAAATCAGAACTCTGCACTGCTATGGGTTCTCTGTTCTCTTTGCAGATGATGCTGCAGGAAGTATAATGTTTGCCACTGTGCCTCCAGGCTCTTATGTCTGTCACATGTGCTCAGTGTAAATCTGCTCTCACCTGTAAAGAGAACAGGGTGCCAGTGGTGGACCTGCCAGTTCTGGTGTTCTCTGGTGAATGCCAAACAAGCTGCACGGTACTGGTTTGTGAGCAAAGGTCCCACTAAAGGACATTGGGACCTCAAGCCACACTCATTCAGTCCATTTCCTACAGTTTGGTTAGAAACATTCACATAAGTAGCCCACTGGAGGTCATTTTTGTAGGACTCCTTCTAGGTTCTTCCTTGCACACAGGAGCAGATATTGGTCCTGCTGCTGGGTTGATTTCCTTCTACAGCTTTGCTGAGTTCTTCTTATATAACAGCCTGTCTCCTGGTATCGCTTGCAAACTCAAGAAATTGGAGACACACACAGCAACCCTTCTTGCAACAGCACATATGGATGTGCCATCCTGGAGGAGCTGGACCACCTTTGCAACCTGAAAGGGATGCAGGTCTCATGCTATCAAAAGTGACAAGGACACTAGGTCAGGTAGAATAAGGAGAAAGCAACGATTTTTGGTCACTACCTTCAAAACGACTCCCTTTTTGTTGCTTCTTGTTGCTTCTACAGTGCACATGTCGTCACTTTCATTTGCACCAAAAGCAGGTGAAATTAATTCATAGTGGATTAAACTTCCTAGCTGGACAGATTGGTATCCCTGAAGCTTAAATGACTGTTTTATGTTGTGATGACCAAATGTTAATATTCACCTTCCTGGCTTTGCATGTCAGCATGCTAATGCAACATGCAGTAGGTAAAGTAGGAGCTTCAGTAAAGAGGCCCCAACAGATACTGTAGGTTCACTGATATAACTTTACCTGTATTGTAATAAACAGAGGCAAGAGACAACAGACAGACAGATGTACCACAGCTGTAAAAATCCAACACTGGGATTATTAAACCTGAACAATACCAACAAATCATATAAACACAAATCATCACCATCAAAACTGAACTGTCACTGGACTCCAATTAAGTCACAGTACTAGAAACAGCAATGTCTCTGAATCATCAACAGTTATCAAAGTCTTTATTTTCCAGCCAGAACCACAATAAGCTAGACTAATGATCTACATTAAGGCAATACACAAAACTCAGTGCAGGAATGAGGGCAAGCAGCAGTCTTCACACTTGCTGACAATCAACCTATTTCTCAGTTTCTGCCTCTCATCTGATTGGCTATTGCCCCCTGCCTGGTTCCCAGTTTTCCCATGTCACAGGAACATTTGTCTATTAGCAGAAAACACAGGGTACTCCTCAGTCTAAAAGAAATTTGATTAGTTTTGCAAGTGTCATAAATCAAATTTGACTTGATGCTATTGCAGTAAAAGTCTTTTGTGCCAAAGCAGCTGTAAAGAAAATGCAAAAAAAAGTAGTAAAAATCGAGGCGTCACATGGCAGGCTGAATATGAATATCTGTACTAAAAATTTCATTGCAGTCCATTCGATAGTCTCCATGTGGACTGATCAACTGAATCAACTGATGTAAATATTCCATAACTTTTCATCCTTGGAGCCACACAATGACTTTATCATATGTTTAATTTATTTATTTTTTTTTTAAGGCTTGAAGTTAAGGTGGCATGGTGGTGTTGTGGTTAGCACTGTCGCCTCACAGCAAGAAGGTCCTGGGTTTAAATCCAGTCTGGGGCCTTTCTGTGTGGAGTTTGCATGTTTTCCCCATGTCTGTGTGGGTTCTCTCCAGGTACCCTGCCTTCCTCCCACAGTCCCAAACATGCATGGGGTTAGGTTAACTGGTAATTCTAAATTGTCTGTGGGTGTGATTGTGAGCATGAATGGTTGTCTGTCTCTCTGTGTTGGACCGGTGATAGATTGGCAACCTGTCCAGGGTGTACCTAACTCATTCTTCTCTTTTATTTCATTACACACACTTAGATTGTGTGTTGTTGAAATACAAAATATAATTTAATCCACACATGCAAAGATTTATTGTTTTTATCTAAATATTGCATAACTTGCAGCACTTGGAAATTAAATGTTTGCAACTATTTCAGTGTTTCAGTACTAGTAGATGAAAAAGACATTTTGAAGCAATATGTTACAGAAATTTAACAATTTTTTTTAATGGAGCCTCTTTTGGCATTTTTGTTTTTAATTTTTAAAATTTGGATTGGTGAACTTTTTATCTCTAAAAACTGTCTCCAGTATATCAAAGCTAAAGTGAAATGCTGTTTCTCTAAACCTAACGTGACTGATAAGAAATATGATAATAACCTATTAAAAACATGAAGCCTGTTAACATGAAACATATATAACATGCAAACAGACTGTTAAGCTAATCATTACCTGCCTTCATTTTGGATAAGATTTTATCTAATTACAGTGATATTTTTCTTCAGCTGGATGTAGCTGCTGTTTGCTGCTTTTAAAAGCTGGTGTGATGCCAGGTACTGTTTGGAGTGTGTTCAGAGAGAAAGCATCATTAGTCTGATCTATTTGTGTGTGAATCCTAGTGGAAAATGGTCCTATCATGCCAGATGTCTCTCCTGGGGACACTGGAGCCAAAATAGGATGCTAGCCAGCAGGGTTGGAGTTTAACTAAGCCCATTCAACACTGCACTTCAGTTGCTTCTGCTTCTAATGTTATATTGTCACAGGTAATGATCAACAGAAAGAACAACAGTTTAATTCTTAACACAAAAATCTGAAAATGTGTCTCTTTTCAGCTCCACCATCACATGTTCCTGTTATTGCACTTCTGGACACCTATACAGTTTGCTTGGATACACGTGGTGATAGTATGCTATTACAGTACTCTGTAATCTGTATGCTGCTGGCTTTTTTATGGAGGAGCAAATATGTTTGTTTTCTGGCACTTTATCAAATTAAACTGGATGAATCAATAAAATACATAAAATATAGGGAATTATGTGTGTAATACATCAGCGCCACATAATTTATTTTCTTTCTTTCATCTCTGAATTTATGTTTCATCAGTGGAACCATTTTTCTTGTGTACATTGTAACTGAGAAGTAAATAAAAACATGGTTTGTTTTTCTTAATTGATGTTGTTGCTCATAGTAAATACCTGTGTGTGCATCATGTATTTTATCACTCAAAGACTCTTTATTGGGTCCGTATCGGGGCCTTTCATTGTATTAACCAATCACTATCACCAAAAGGCAAAAACACCACAGGTATATACAAAAGAGACAAATTCCTTTATTAAAACAGAAAAGATATGCAGAACAGTTTTCATTGGCCGCTTGGTTTTTTGTTTGTTTTGTTTTTTTGACAGGAATAACCAGGCTGAGCCTATTGCTTACATTTCTGCTTTCAAGGAGGCAAATCGCTATAGGCCAGATAACTTTTCTCTTGTTCTCTCATTCCTAATAGTTTCTTATACATGCATAATTGTCCTGTATAAAAACACTGTAACGTTGTGTAAAATATGATAAGCTATTTATAGAAACCTCAATTTATTAAAACATGCTAATATTATTATTTTTTCACTTTATTATACTTAAAAAAAAGGTTCATTATAATTTAAATGAGAAGTTCCACAGATAAAATGTGTAAATGTATGAGAAAAGAAATGTTTCTCAAAAGCATTTGTTTTAGATGGAAGCCACTGAAAGGACATTTTTTTTTCAATTAATTTTTTTTTCTCATTTTCAGTCTTATTGCTTTGTATATTAAATTTTAAGTAATATACCTAACTTGAAATTTTGACATAATAATCCAAAATTTTGTAATAATAACCCAAATCTTTGCCTTTGGGATGCCACATTTTTCAGTGGTGAAAATAAGCTTCCACAGTTTTAGATCTTGTTTCAGAAAACATGCTAAAAAAAAAAAGTAGTTATTAGATGTAACTCCACTTCGAGGACGTCCTTAGCACCCCCTAAGGTCCTGGCATGGTACGATGTCGGTAATCCATCCACCCATCATCCTACTCTCAATTTTTCAGACCCACATCTACGTGTTGTAGCTGTGGACTGTCACAAGGGGGCAGTGCCAAAAATATGTGGAATAACCAGTAATGTGTGCTTCTCATATTCATGTTTGGAAGTCATAGACAGAGAACTTCTTTGTGAAACAAGTCTTTAAAAGCTCTCTACTTCAGCAGTTGATTGAGCGTTTCATTGATTTTTAAAAATCTTTGATGTTTTCGTTCACACTTCTTCATCTTGGTACTAAATCTTCTTGTTCAAGCCAACTTTTCAACCTATTCTTAGCATCATTTCATCTGGCTACATACTCCTCCAATGGCCACAAGTTGCAGCAAGCAATAGTAATAATAATGGAGCCAACAAATTAACTCAGTAATGTCACAGAATGACACAGAAGTATAAAAACCTTAGCTTAGCTTTGATAAATGTGCTTCATAAGTAGAGATATAGTGGGAAAACACAGTTATTAGGATGTGTATTTTTGCTTTATTTGTTTGTTACTATAAATAGTGTTATATATAGTTATATGTGGTGTTAAGACTGTATCACACAGTCGTGCTTTAATGTTCCTTACTAGAAACACAAGTGTCTCGGTGTGACAGTGAGCCAGCACGCACAATCGCAGAACACTAAAACTGAAACAGCTAAATCTTACTCAGTGGTGAAGGAAACTTTAGTACTGTAGAGTACAATAACCCTAACCAGCTCTAGTAAAAAAAAAAAAACACTCTAGATTAAAGATGATAAATACAATAAAGTGATTATAAAAGTAGAAATCTTCCTGCTTGGAAGAGAGAGCCAGCAGGTGGGAGGCTGGGACAAGGTTCAACCACAAAGAGGCAACATCAGCAATGGATGAGCAGTGAAAGGATATGTATGTGCTCTCTACAATAGTGTGTGTGTCTGCAGGCTCTGTGTGTTTGTGTGTGAGTGGAGGGGAGGGGATAAGAGAGACCTGCTGATAATGCCGTGTTTCTGTCCTTCTTGCATTAGTTGAAGGGATTTTAAGGACACAGATGAGATTGCTGAGATCGAATGGATGTTTTAAGAACAAGCTAAACTCTCTGAAACTTTGGAATTAGTCAGCGGGGAAACATTACTACAAACTAGAAACAAACTAGATTAATGGTACCGGGCTTTGCTGAGGAGATTCTTCTTATTGCATTGATCAGATGCACACTTCTTCAATTTAGTTGCATTTTTAGCCACTGAAGCAAGTACTGTGATATTTGATGTTTCGTTTGGTATGTTAAACTGCCTAAAATAAGTTTAAAACTTGTTTTTGAGGATCTTTGCAAATATTTTTTTTGTTAGATTCACATTTTGTGTTTTGATGGACAATGACTATAAAAGCTAAATCCCTGATTGTGATTGCAACAATCTTGGCCCACTTCAGCTATACACTGGCTTTGTGAATTTAACTGGACAAGCAGACATCCTACCTCCTGTTAGGATGACTCCTGACACCATGGACTCCAACCAACCAATGAGCTCCAGTGAAATGAGGCCTCAGGTGATGGGTATGATCCTCAGCATCGCCTCTTCCCTCATCATCTCCACAAACCTGCTGGTGGCAGCTGCTTTACTGAAGCTACTCCTCAAGAAGTGCAGCCAGAGCTGGTGCTTTGTCCTCAACTTGGCACTGGCTGACTGTCTGGTTGGCGTAGCCATCACTGGCCTGGCTGCAGAAGACTTCAGTAGTAAAGTCAGTTACACTGATCTTCCCTCAAACGGCACACCTTCCACTGCCCAGGGCAAGACCCGGTGTTTGATGCGAATGGCCTTTGTGATATCACCCTGCATAGCATCCATCATGTCTATGTTTCTCATCTCACTTGACCGCTATGCTGCCATCAAGATACCCCTGCGGTACTCACTGCTGGCTGGGAAGGGGACTGCAGCTGGGTCCTTGTTGGTCCTGTGGATCACCTCCCTCACCATGGGATTTATGCCAGGTGAGAAGTAAAAATGATTAATCAATTAAAAGTGTGTTTAAAATATGCAGAGAGCTGTGCTGTTGTGGAATTTGGTGACTCAAAAGGCACATGTAAAAACGGGCTAGAGAATGGCAAATCCAAGAGTGTGAAGGTTTATCAAACAGGGTTTTACCTCTTAAGCTCAAGGCTACTGTTTGAAAAATCCCCAAATTTATTAACTGCTGCAAAACTAAGATCAAAATATACAATACTGGGATCTGTGGAAGAGAGACACAAGTCTCGTATTACTTTGTATTTACCTTGAGATTTGTTTGAGATTCCTTGATTTTTGAAGGCTTGTTTGTGTTGTTGCTGGTGACACTGAGATTGCATGCAGGCCCTCAGGCCATGTTTTGCCCTTGTGTGCTGTAGAGCGTGGCTACTTTTTGACTGACAATGAGTGTGCAAGGTCTCTTACTACTGTAGTGAGAGTTAGCAGCATGCACAATAAAATTTGCACTATTAGTTTTCAGTGAGACATGTCACTCCATTTTTTCATTCCTCTCCAATGGCAAGCCCAATAATTCTTGCCTAATGAGTGGCCACTAGCAAGTGACCCATCTATCTAAACCTCAAAATGCAACAAAAAATTGCTGTCATTAGAAAATCTCAGTCCAAGCTTTTGCTTCTGTGTGTTCTGCTGGTGTCTTCTTCTTCTTTTGGCTGCTCCCTTTAGGGGTCTCCACAGCAGAACAGCACAACATCCTCTTCTGTCACACCAACCCTCTTCACTACATCCATGAATTTTCTCTGAGGTCATCCTCTTTTCCTGGCATGTCTATCTTCAAGATCCTGTGTCCAAAATATCCACAATCCCTCCTCTTTCACATGTCCAAACCATCTCAACCTTGCCTTTGTCTCCAAACTGCTCAACCTGAAGTGTCCCTCTGACATGCTCATTTCAATTCTTGTCAATTCTGGTCGCTCTGAGCATCTGAAAAATCTGAGCATCTTCAGCTCTGTCACCCCCAGCTCCTAAAACAAAATAGAAAACTAGGGAGCAAAACAAGCCTGAAGGACAGGGATAACAGTTCTGGGGGTCAGCCAGGGAACCAGCAGAGGAGACAAAACAGTTCAGGGGGCCAGCGGCCGACGACATTGATGAAGACCCTCTGATGGTATGGCTGGAGGCCGGAGGCCGACGACGGCAAAAAAGACCCTATGGTAGCATGGCCGGAGGCTAATGATGGTGGAGGTGACGGGACACCTCAGGTAGTCTGGCAGGGGGCTGACGACAGTGACAAAGACCCTCCAGAGGCATAGCGAGAGGTCGGTGTTGGTGGAAAAGACAGGACCCCTTTGGTGGATTGGGTGGCAGCCAGTGTTAGAGGAGGAGATGGTAAATGGTAAATGGACTGATTCTTATATAGCGCTTTTCTACTCTACCGGATCACTCAAAGCGCTTTTTACAGCATGCCTCATTCACCCATTTACACCTATTCATACAAACACTTTTTTCTATGCTTAAGTGCTTTCTGTCTAACATTCACACACATTCACACTCCAATGGATGCATCGGAGAGCAACTTGGGGTTAGTATCTTGCCCAAGGATATTTGGCATGCAGACCGGAGCAGCCAGGGATAGAACCACCAACTTTCTGATTAGAAGATGACCTGCTCTACCTCCTGAGCTACAGCCACCCCCATGGTGAGACCCATCTGGTGGCTTAGCTTGGGGCCGCCGATGGCTGGGAAGAGGAAAAAGCCAGGAGGTGGCAACAATAATGAAGTTGACAGGGCACCTGATGCTGGCCACCTTGGCAGAGACACAGACCCTGGTTCAGGCAACATGGGACACTTGGGTTCGGGCTTGGGCTTGGGCTCAGGCAGCACAGGACCCTCAGGCTCAGGTGCAGGTGGCTCAGGACTCTCGGGCTCAGGACTCTGGGGCTCCGGTGCACACTGCACGGGACCCACTGAAGGTGCAGGGAGAGAGAGACCCTCAGGCTCGGACCCAGGCTGACGGGAAGACCACTGAAGACTCTGGAAATTGGTGCTGCTCAGCAAGGCACAAAGTCTCCTCTGGTTGGCTGCACAGGACACTCGAGTGGCCCAGGCACAGGATACTCAGGTTACACAGGATACCGAGGGTGCACAAGATAAAGTAAGGTAAAGACCCTACAATAATAGAGAAAACCCCAACAATCAGATGACCCCCTATGAACAAACACTTGGCGGCAGTGGGAGGGAAAAACTCCCTTTTAACAGGAAGAAACCTGTTAAAAACAAGAAGGGCCTCAGAGCTGATCCCTGATGTAATCCCACCCCTTCAGCCCCTCTAGTACTCCAACCACACACCTCACCACTGTTTCACTCTCCTTGTACATGTCCTGCACCACACTCACATACTTCTCTGCCCCTTCTGACTTTCTCGTACAGTACCCCAGTATCTCTCCTAGCACCCCATCATATGCTTTCTTTAAATCCACAAAGACAGTGAAACTCCTTCTGACCTTTTCCATACTTCTCCATCAACATGGAGAAGTAGTGCTCTTTCTCAGCATGAGGCCATACTGCTGCTCACTGATCGTTGCCTCTTTTCTTCTAATCCTCTGCACTTCCTGATTCACTAACTGTTCTCCATCTGTCTTCATCTCTCTCTCATTTTCTACAATCAGCTCCTCAAAGAACTCCTTCCATCTTCTCAACACACTCTCTTCACTTGTTAGCACATTTCCATTTCTTAATCACCCTAACCTGCTCCACATCCTTTCCAGCTCGATCTCTCTGCCTAGCCAATTGGTAGTCTCCAGCCTCACATACAACTCACTATAAGCCTTTTCCTTTGCCTTTGCCACCTTTCACTTTGCTGTATGTCTAGCCTCCCAGTACTCCTGCCTATTTTCTTCATTTCCCTAACTATCCCACTTTTTTCCTTAACCTCTTCCTTTTAATACTTTCCTGTACATCCTCATTGCACCAACAAGTCTCCTTGTCTTCTTTTCTCTGTCCAGAGGATACACCAAACATCTTCTTGTCAGTTTCCCTCACTACTTCAGTTGTACTTTCCTAGTCATCTAATAACTCTTCCTTACCTTCCAGAGCTGATATCAACTCCTCCCTGAACTCTGTGCACCATTCTTCCTTCTTCAACTTCCACCACTTAATCCTTGCCTCTGCCTTCACTCATTTCCTCTTCTTGATGTCCAAAGTCATCCTACACACCACCATCTGATGCTGCCTAGTTACATTCTCTGCTGACACCACCTTGTAGTCCCCTATCTCTTTCAGATTGCACCTTCTGCATAAGATGTAGTCCACATGTCTGCAACTTCCTCCACTCTTATATATTACCCTATGTTCCTCTTCTTAAAGTACATGTTCACCACAGCCATTTCCATCCTTTCTGCAACATCCACCACCATCTGTCCTTCTGCATATCACCATACCTACCCAACACCTCCTCATCACCTCTGTTCCCTTCACCTACATGTTCATTAAAGTCTGCTCCAATCAATAATCTCTCCCTCCTGGGAACACTCTCTACCACTTCATCCAACTTACTCCGGAATTTCTCTTTCTCTTCTAACTGATATCCAACCTGTAGGGCATACGGACTGACAAAATTCAACATCACCCTTTCGATTTACAGATTCAAACTCATGTCCTGTCTGACACACTATTCGCATACTCTTCCTTCAAGATCACCCCTCCTCTATTTCTAGTCCTATCTACACCATAGTCGAACAGCTTGAATTCACCTCCAAAACTCATGGCCTTGCTTCCCGTCCACCTGGTCTCCAGCACATACAATATATCTAACTTCCTTCTCTTCATCATATCAGCCAACTTCCTCCCTTTACCAGTCATAGTCCCTTATGAGCTGCGTGTTTGATTTGGCCAAGATTTTATCCCTGATGCCCTTCCTGATGCAACCCTCCCCATTTATCCAGGCTTGGGACTGGCACTAGGAGTACACTGGCTTGTGGCCCCCCGTTTGCTGGGTGTGTGTTCTCCTGGTGTCTGTCAAATAAATAATTTTTCACGATTAGACCTTAAATACTGTTTTTTAACACTGCTAGTGTTGTTTTGAACAGATAGCTTAAGGAATACCAATTAGCTGAATGTCTAATTGAGGCCCTGGTTGGTGTAGAGCTGCATTTAAGGATTTAGACTGGCGAGATCAGTCAACCTGATGCAAATACACAGAGCTGATGTGATACAAAAGTCTGCCAAAGGCTTTTACATTACATTACATTACATTAAACTGGCCTAAGGGTGGTAAGGGAGGTAATCCAACAAGAAATGCAAAACTGTGCCGTTTAAGGGAGAAAAAAAACAAGACTCAATAAGGATAGACAATGCAGGATTTAACATATGAAAATATGAACAGAAAAAGAAGTATCTTTATAGAAGATACTTATTTTTATAGAAAAATATATATCTTAGTATGTATAATTATTGTGAAAATATGTTTTTTCCTTCAAAACAGAGAGCTGCTGGGACATTTCTTCTAAAATTTCAGATACTTTGCCATAGTATAAAAAGAAAAGAAATTAGTTATTATAGTGACCTTGTTTTTGTTGTATGGTACAATATATCAAGGGACTTTTTGCATTGTTTGGTTTATAAACTAAACATACTTATATATAAAAAATAACCCATGTCCTCTTTTCTTCAGTTATGGTGCGGCAACTTCAGGTGGAGACAAACTACGACGGTTTCTGTGCCTTCTTCTCTGTGATTCACAATTTGGGCATCGTCATTTTCTTCAGTGTTGTCTTTTTCCCGGTGCTCGCTATCTTCATCTACATCTACCTGGACATCCTGAAGATTGCCAGCGGCCACCAGAAGCAGATCTGCCGTGTTAGGCAAGCGAGTTCTTGGAATGCTGACCACCACAATCAACATGGCCAGCATTATCCTCACCATCCGCATCTGAGGATCAGTTACTGGAGTCATGTCAAGGCCCTGAGGATGGTGGCAGTGCTCGTGGGCTGCTTCTTAGTCCTCTGGTGCCCTTTCTTTGTGGTATCCATAGTGCACATTCTGTGTGAAAGCTGTGCACTCAAAGTTGTGATCGAGAATCATGTATGGCTACTGGGACTTTCCAACTCACTAATCAACCCTGTGGTGTATGCCATTTGGCAAAGGGAGGTGCGGCTGCAGTTAGCAGCAATGTTTTGCTGTATTACAGGCAGATCACTGGCTGCCAGTCCACCAGCTGTCACGGAAAGAAGTGACCCGCAACCACATGTGCAGACTCAAGCCTGTGCTTCTGGAGGAGATACACTGAACCCTTCACTGTTGCAGCCAATCACCAATAATGAGACTCATGCAGTACCACAGTCTGCCACAACAAGTGTGTGAAAGAAAGTGGAAACTTGAGATACAGTGCAAAAACACATGCACATGCGAATGATTCTTTTAGGAATAACACATTGATTGATAGGCTTTGTAAGCCCTAAAAATATACTATTATTATTAATAAATATGATGCTGTTAAGTAGCATATTTGTACCCTATAGTGGTTTCAGTGTGATTTGACCCAATTCCTTCAGGCCTGACCACAATCAGGCCATGCAGTTAATAAAGTTCAAGTCAAAACTTTTGCTTTTTTTTTGTTTTACTCTAGTTTTTTAAGTATACCCTAGTTCTGAATTATGTTTGGGCTGCTGTATCTGTAAAATATGTTGGCAGGAAAAAAAATCACAAATATCATATGACAATAAAGGGAAATTCAGGTTTATTATAGCATATTTTTAGCCATATCTTTATTAGTTATGATAAATTATGATACACCAGGGTAATTTCTGAAATATTTTGGACTGAGGCCGGTGCATCTCTTTGGTCCTCCCTGTGCTGAATAACTGTAAGAGGGAGAAATGTGAGCGTGACAACATTTCAGTATAACTTGGAGATTTATTCCATAGCTCCCTGTAAAATGTGTGGGGTCAGAGGTCAGTGGTAGCACTGGGCAGGAAGTTCAGTGCTTTGTTTCACAGACTTTGACATGTGTTCCTGATAAGTCCGCAGGGGTTCAGGCCTGTCCCAGGAATAGAATTACTAGAATTACTAAATACTTAAGCCCTTTATGAACACTTACTGTAAGCTTGATAGCGTGATATTCCACAGAGACTCACAGAAGACATTGTCTGTGTGCAGCCTGGGGAAAACCCACAAGGAAGAAAAAAATGGGAAAAAAGAACAAGAACAGTTAAGTCGGTATACAACTCTGGTGTTTGCTTTGACTTGCAAACTAGTTTAGTACATTTTTTAATTCAGTCATATTTGCAATGCTTGAATTTAAGGTTGCATAGGATTTTGGTTCCAGTTCATTGAGCGATTCAGAATCTGTGTGGACGAAGTGCTGACTGTATGTAAAAGACTGTGATGTCACCCAGTGGTTTGTGAAGCCCTGTTTTGAAAGCTTAATTTTAGCATTTCTGCCACCATCCATGTAAGTTTATTTTAGCCAGAAGTGTCTATATTTAGATGACAGGATGGAGTACTAAGTTATCAGATAACACTGATAAGCTTAATAAGCAAGATGCCTCCACAGACTTTATAGTTGCATCACACAGACATATGTGCTAATTATTGCTAAGTAAAATGCTGATAAAATACCAGAATTTCACTTGTGAAAACTGTCTTGCACAGAAAACCACAGAGCAGACCTTCCACAAGCAGGTAGTACGTGGGTACAGTGGTTAGCACTGTCACCTCACAGCAAGAAGGTCCTGGGTTCAAGGCCCATTGCAGCCTTTCTGTGTGGAGTTTGTATCTTTTCCCTATGCCTGTGTGGGTTCTCTCTGTGTACTCTGGCTTTCTCCCTTAACTGGTGATTCTAATTGCCCTGTGATGTGAATATGAGCATGAATGGTTGTCTGTCTCTATTAGTTGGCCCTGTGACAGAACCAAGGTCGAGAGGTTGACCAATGCCAGAATGTCTACACTTAGCAGAGGTGATGCTTTGCAGACAGCTGGTGGTGCACCTATCTGTGTCAGCCTCCACCTGTCACACAAAGCAGATGTACCCTAAATGACGCAAACTTTAAGCCTTAGTGTTGTTGAAAAAGGACATTAGCTTGATAGACAGAAACTTTTTTGCACCAGGCTATAAAAAGCTTTATTTCTGCTGTAAATTTGGGTATTTTAATAAGAAAATTTAAGCGGTTTGACTTGTCTTATGAAGAAGTCTCAAGCCGCCATGTGAGGAAGTTTTTAGAAGGCTTTAGAAATTTCACTAAGGAACTCGGGATAACAATTCAATTCAACTCAATTTTATTTCTATAGCGCCAAATCACAACAAGTCATCTCAAGGCGCTTTGTATTTGTAAGGTAAAGACCCTACAATATTAAAGAGAAACCCTATTTTTAACAGGAAGAAACCTCGGGCAGATCCAGGCTCAGGGAGGGGCAGCCATCTGCTGCGACCAGTTGGGGGTGAGGGGAGGAAGACAGGACAAAAGACACATTGTGGAGGAGAGACAGAGATTAATAACTTATGACTAAATGGAGAGTGGTGTATAAACACAGAGAGAGTGAAAAAAAAACTCACCTGATCCAGCCCTAACTGTAAGCTTTATCAAAAAGGAAAGTTTTAAGCCTAATCTTACTGGTACTATGAGGTCTTTAAGATAAGATGGAGTCTGATTATTCAAAACCTTGTATGTGAGGAGAAGGATTTTAAATTCAATTCTGTTTTTAACAGGGAGCCAATGAAGAGAAGCCAATATGGGAGAAATATGCTCTCTCTTTCTAGTCCCTGTCAGTACTCTTGCTGCAGCATTTTGGATCAACTGAAGGCTTTTCAGGGAGTTTTTAGCACAGCCTGATAATAATGAATTACAGTAGTCCAGCCTAGAACTAATAAATAGTTTTTCAGCATCACTCTGAGACAGGATGTTTCTAATTTTAGAGATATTGCGCAAATGCAAGAAAGCAGTCCTACATATTTGTTTAATATACGCATTGAAGGACATATCCTGGTCAAAAATGACTCCAAGATTCCTCATAGTGTTATTGGAGGCCAAGGTAATGCCATCCAGAGTAAGTATCTGGTTAGACACCATGTTTTTAAGATTTTTAGGGCCAAGTACAATAACCTCAGTTTTATCTGAATTTAGAAGCAAGAAATTAGAGGTCATCCAGGTCTTTATGTCTTTAAGACATTCCTGCAGTTTAACTAATTGGTGTGTGTCATCTGG
>VUQS01043316.1:0-12911 GCA_015108495.1 Heterochromis multidens
ATTCAATTCAATTCAATTTTATTTATATAGCGCCAAATCACAACAAAAGTCGCCTCAAGGCGCTTTATACTGTAAGGTAAAGACCCTACAATAATACAGAGAAAACCCCAACAATCAGACGACCCCCTATGAGCAAGCACTTGGCAACAATGGGAAGGAAAAACTCCCTTTTAACAGGAAGAAACCTCCGGCAGAACCAGGCTCAGGGAGGGGCAGCCATCTGCCATGACCGGTTGGGGGTGAGGGGAGGAAGACAGGACAAAAGACACACTGTGGAAGAGAAAACTACAACTCTGTATATGCGTTTAACACAAAAATAATTCACTAAATAGGTATCCCGATGCATTTGTTAAAGGACAGATGAGAGAGATGATTTTAAGAAAGAAACAGCCATGTGAGAGTAATACTGTGTTTTCCTAGAAACGTCTCTGCAGTGACATTATAGACTGTACATAGCATATAAAAATCCAGAGTATCTTCAACATTGCTACCTTGGTGTTTTTAAACCAGACATGACAATCTAGGGAAAGCATACCCTTCTTCATTATAATGTTGAATCTAATATTGACCATACTTTTCAAAAGGAACATTATGCTGTATTAAATATGACTTGAAACTAGTGATAGAAAAACTTGAGATCATGAACAAGGGAAGTAGATGGTTATTTTCTTGTAGACTTCTGGAATTCTTTTTGTAACCAGAGGAGCTGCCTCCTGTTGGCCATTAGAAAAAAAATCAGGTTTAAGGCACTGGCTTCACTTTTAAGATTTGGAAGATATGTTCATCTTTAATATACGCTAATGTGAATATGTGCTTATGTCCAACTGCATTTCATACAACTAACAGCAACATGATGCTTTAATAGAGGATATAATAAAACTGTCTTAACTTACACATATGGTACTAATGCAGATGAATGCAGACAATGGTGCATATATGGTGAATAAAATGATTTGGCTTTTACATAGGCTCTTGTTGTAATATATAAAAACATCTCTGTTGTGTATGCATTTATAGCTCACTACTGTGCTTTTTAGCAGGAGTTTGTACATTAAATTTCTAATATTGCTATAAAATCTGTGACCAAACTGAAAGAATATAGTGTAGACCCTATCAGACACACACACGCACACACACGTGCACACACACACACACACACACACACACACACACACACACACACACACAAATCTACTCAGTATAAGATGACAAGGTGGCATTAGTTTCATCTTTCATTTTATTCTTCAGCACATTATTTTCCTCTGCTTCAACAGGAATCCATTATACGCCTGGCGGAGCTGAGCCTCATGCCGCTATATCCAATATCTCTCATGCTCCTGTGCTCTCCGGGTCTCAGGTACAGCATTCTGCCTCTATAGTGTGGCTGCTCATACATCAGCCAGTGGCCATCCATCACATTGCAGGACTGGCAGTCAGACAGGCAGTAGCGGTCCATGATGTTGTCGCAGTCATCCATCAGCTCGTGATTCTGGCCCTGGAAGTTCTCCATCTCGTAGATCCTCATCCTGTAAGAGCCTCTGTGCTGTTAGTTAAAGCAGGAGAGGAAATGTTAGACTGTTGAAGACTAAACTGAAATATCAGATTTGCAGAATTAGTGTGTGAAAAGAAGAACTTCTTTTGCAGAAATAACAATGTTAGATTTTTACTGTCTTACCCATGTTTCATCAGCATTTCCTGAAAGTATATAAACTATGATATTATATAAATCAAACTTTCAAAAGCACACACTTGCTACTATGTTTTTCTTCTTGTAATCCTTGAATACCTGAGGAATTAAACGGCAGGATCGGATAGAGTCACTCATGCCAAAAGACATGTAGTCTGAGTACTCGCCCCTCCTCAGGAAATATTGGTTTCCCATGTAGTTGGGACGGTCGTAGACCATGAAGCAGCCGCTCTCCACCCTGCAGGAACTACACCTGCTCAGGTAGGAGGACATGTCAGAGCAGTCGCTCATGCACTCATAGGAGCGACCCTGGAAGTTACTGTCCTCGTAGAAGATGATCTGTCGAAAAGAAAGAAAAAAACTTTACAAAATAATTTGGAAAAGGTGTCAGAGCTTAGTCCCTCTCTTTTATTTCTCTCCATTGTTCATCTGCAGAGTTTGTCCCAAACTGAAAAGTGCTTGTTTTCTGGTCTACCCTCTGCATACCTTGCCCATGTTTGATGTTCTGTGTTTGTGGGAATCTGTCCAACAACCTGTGGCTGCCAGACGGCTTTTATACTTGATACGCGCTGTAACAGGGTTTTGTCATTCAAATCATCTGGAAGCTGATGAATAAGCAGCTCTGCGATCGCTGTTAATTTCATTTGTGCCATCATGATCCAGAACAAAGGGAGGGGAAGTGGATGGAAGACACAAGGGAGGAGAGGAGGGAGAAGAAATGCAGCTGCAGTTTTTACACGTCTTCATACAAATCTGCATTTGTCACATTTACCTTGTGTATTTGGCTTGACTTGTTGTGCTTTGTGTGGATGTGTCACTTCAGACCAGTAATTTCTTAAAAATGTATTATCATCACGTTTCAAATGAATACACGCTTATTTTACTTCATTTACAAGAATTTGTATTTGTAATTATAATGCCATAAAATGCAACCTGACTGTTTAAAGAAATACTAACACTGTTTTGTTGATCCGGTAATTTTAATTTTGTATCCACAAACATATTTTTTTTACTTAGAGTTAATAAACAATTGTTTACTAATATCCTGGTAAGCCACAGGTTTATGACATTAACCATCTTCTCTTCCCATGTTTCTGCTGTCATTTATCTGCAGTCATAGGTAAAAATTCCACTCTGTGTATGCTAGTTCATGCATAAGCGATAAGATGCATAAGCCATATTTAGCTTAGCGATTTAATCATTATTTATTTACTTCTGTAAATTTAGCTATGATAAGTCTTTTTAGTTTCGGTAGTCCTTTTGAATTGAGATAACAGTAAAAGCACAGCATTAAACATGGCACAGTAATAGAGAAGTTTGATCATTAAGACATGGACGATTTCAGCCAGTCCAGTTGTATAGACGTTTATGGGAAAATAACTTTTTGGCTGCCTTAATCTGCGACCACAGTAAACACATGGTTTCAATCACATCTCATTTAATGTTAATGTTGTAAAATATGGTCCCAATTAGAGTCAATTAGTGTCCATTGGTATCTATCTATCTATCTATCTATCTATCTATCTATCTATCTATCTATCTAACTATCTATCTAGTCTCTATGAGAATTTAGTGTCGCTACGAGAATCTATGAGTCATGCAAGTCATGCATGTCTGAAGCCTAAACCTTTGTCTACGTTTTAGAGAAAAGCAAAACAAACTTTTTTCAGGAAAAATGTGAATAGTTTTAGAATAGTTTCAGATTGGTGTCAGTTACTTTTACAATTACTTTTGTCCCTGATCGCCAAGACGTTGGAGAACAATTAAATAAGAAAAAAAGCTAAATTTTTCGTATTACATACAGAGAGCATAGGGTTAGGGTTTAGTAATGACGAATGATGACTTAGACCTTACAGGGTTAAAGAGATTCGGGGAAAATAGCAGGCATAAAAATCTAATTTCTTTCACTAAAACTGTTTACAGTTTACAATCTTTACAATGGATCATGTAAGAGTAGAGTTTTGGAAAAGGGTGTTGGGAGTTTTTACTTTAGAAGCCCAAATGAATGAATTTACAGTTATTACGTGTGAGTCTTGTGAGTGGGTAATGCTGGCAGTAATTATGGCTATGACTCAGAGTGTTTAAGGTGTATTTATTTAACTAGTTTAATTACTAATTAGCATTTTATGTAATTCAACATAAAAAAGCTCATCAGGCTACTGAATTGAATGTAACTGAACTGAACCAAATTAAGTTTAACAGAATCTCATATCTAATACAATCTAAAACCATGTACATCATGGAGCATCCTGAGCTAGCAGTGCCCTATAATTTCCAACTTTTCTGAAGAACTCCCATCAAAGAAAATAACATAAAAGGCCATTTTCAGTGCAATTTAATTTAATGTGATTTATAACATAAATCATGGCTGCACTCCACTTGAAGAAGCCATTATTAAAGTTATCAGTTGCACACAAACTTCCCTGATAGGACAATTCTGAATGTCTGCTGTCTTAAAATCAGATGGGCACTGATGTTCAAGATAAAAAATAAAAAAAAATGTGCATTGTTTAAAATGTAAGACATTGTCTGATAATATCCAGTACCACTATTTTGTAGCAGTAATATCAAAGTGTTAAAGATTAAGTGAAATCCAGTAGAAAATGGAAATATTGGACATTGAATCTTTAACCTGGCAGTCTGTGAGAGTTTATTTGTAGTGATGTGAGCACAACCAAGGCAGTGCTCCAGGGAATTTACAGGTGGCAAGCAGTTTTCTGCTTGTGAAAACAGCTTTAGATTAGTGTGCAAAATACATGCATTACTGACAAGAACAAGATACAGATGTATGAAATGTAGTGAAACAAGAAACAAGAGATCCCAGTTTCAGTTCAACTTCTTGCCCTAATGGTAGAACACATTAGTTATCTCATTCTGTAACAAACAAAACAAAACAAAAAACAAACAAACAAAAAACAAAACAAAAAAATGTGGATAAATAACCAAATAATTTCCAGGTCTACAAAAAGATAGTGCTGACAGAGACCAAGAACTCAATGGAAACAAAACACATTCATCATCAAGTAGGGGTACTGGCTTTTATAATTATTACATGTCACATTTGGCAGTTCTTTGATCTGAGGCTATCACATGTGGACAAAGGGAAATCAAACTTGACCAAACCATTTTGCTGATATGCAAATCAAGCTAATTTAGATGACAATAGCTTTCCCTTGTCTGCACATTCTGCTTTTCGATATAAACCACAACACAGCTGCAGCTGGATGAGAGGCAAGCAATATCAGTAACAATGGTGAAGGTAAGGAAAAAATGCTGTTTGTATGACTAGAGTGCAAACTGTCCTCTGTCTTATTTGCATCAGAAACAACAGTACGCTAATGTTGTACGATACTGGGTAATTTTTGTATTTTCTTCTATCCAGATTGCATTCTTTGAAGACAAGAACTTCCAAGGTCGTAGTCATGAGTGCAGTACTGACAGTCCTGACCTGAGCTCTTATTTTAGTCGCTGCAATTCCATTAAGGTTGAGAGTGGCTGCTGGGTGCTGTATGAGCGTCCCAACTACACAGGCTGCCAGTACATCCTGAGCCCGGGTGAATACCCTGATCACCAGCATTGGATGGGATTCAATGATAGCATCAAGTCATGTCGCTCAATTAAAAACGTAAGGCCTAATTACCTGTAGATACTAACATCCATTCCTTAGAATTGATTTGTCTTATTCATGTGACAACTTCAATAACATCATTAATGTGATCCAGTTTCTTTAAGGTTCAATAGGCCCATTCTAACAAGTTGTAGAGGAGTGTTCAGCTCCAGCAAAATACCACAGAGTGCACCAACCAAGCAGTAATCAGTCAAAGACCAACAGACAAAAAGGAGAGATAAAAGGCTCATGATTTGGCAGCTGGGTGCTTTATGCCCATGCCAATGCACATCAATTATTTAAGAAAACTGGGAAAACAGCCAAGAAACCCATTTGTAGATTTGAGCTCAAAGTAAATGAAGAAATAAAAATATGTGAAATTATTTAATGCTAAACACCAACTCAATTTCATGAGATTTTATTCTTTGATGTGACTTGCTACAGGTTTATGGAAAATCCTGGAAGATCAGATTCTACGACAAGCAGGATTTTGGAGGTCAGGCAGCTGAGTGTGTTGAAGACTGCCCATCAATTTACGAGGCCTTCAGGTTCCGAGAATTGCGCTCCTGTGTAGTGATGGATGGTGCATGGGTCCTGTATGAGCAACCAGACTACCATGGACACCAGTATTTCCTGGAACGTGGAGAGTACCCTAACTATACAGACTGGGGTGCCAACTCCCCTGCTGCAGGATCCTTGCGAATGATCACAGAACTCTAGAGTAGCAGAAACTAAGTAGGGTTCTGCAGCTTATGAAAGAGTTATCCAAATCAATAAAGTTCTTGAATTTAACAGATAAATAAAGCTGTAGGACTCTGAGTTCTAGAACATTGCTTTTTAAAAGCTTATCAGGCAACCAACATTTCAAAGTTTCAGAGTCGTGATACCACCAAAGTCCTTGAACCTTGAATAAGGTCTAGAACCCTTGAAGAAGTTCCAGAAGTTCCTGTCTCCCACACTTATTTTCCCTCTTATACCCTGTCTTTCTTTCCAGCACTCTCAGTGCTACACTCTGATGAATAAAAGCCCTTCTTATTCATAAGAATGCGGCCTGTATTGTTTCTTATTAAGTTACCTGTGTGTCAGTGCCTTTTAGTCTCTTCTCTTCTTCTTGCTTCTCTGAAGCTTTTTGAAGTTGCTTAGGCCTACATCTCAACTCAGAGGTCAGACTATATATATGCATAACCAGGTGTTACACAACCCCCCCCCCCAGCAAATTTAATAAATGGAAGATGAAGGTTCTTTTACAAACTGGTGAAAGTTAGACATAAAAAAGGTAAAACATACTTTCACATAATGCCAGTTGTTGAGTGAAATATTGGCTGCACAGGTAACAATTAAGTTTTATGCAAACAGAACAGTGCAATGTTTGTCTTGATATATGTAGTATGTATATCAAGATAAAGACCTTTTTGCAAAGTTCTAGTTATTACATTTTCACACAGTGGCTCAGTAAGTAAGTGAGTAAGATATAAAATGTTTATTTGCATATGATAATTTTACATGGTGTCCTTTGAAACTTCACTGCCCATATTTTATGATGAATCACTTGGTAAAATAATGTTTTAAGACCATACTTTACTGAAAATAAATTCAATATAAAATAAGCTTTGTCTTTAGACATCCTGCCGTATTTTACTTCTCAAAAGTAGATAAAGAGAACAACAAAAGAGTACATTTTCAGATGGCCATTTTTCAATTGTAAAATCAAATTACAATAATCATCCTGTCACTGCACAACTACCATACCAGTATACAGCCCTAAACTGCAAACAAAGCTAAACTTAAATTAATTGTTTCAACATTAACAATGACAAAATAAGTCATAATTAATCTCTTAACTGCCCACAGGTTGCCAGTGAGCTATTATGGCTTAGGGTTAGGCTACATTATTCCCCCATTTATGGAATTTTCACCTATTTGGCATACCCAAATGGGTAGTACACCTGTAACATAAAGGGAAGAACTGCAAGGCCAAAATGCATGTAAGAGAGTTTATTTGAAAGGTAACATCACTATTTCTGTTTTAGTACGTGACAAAAATGCAGCATAAGCTGTTTGCTGGTGACCTGGTGGATGTTAACAGGTTATAGTGATCTTGTGAGAGTATGACACAAAACAGTGAACCTACAGAAAAAGGTGGAGTATTCTTTTTATATTCTTTTAGTTTTGCTCTAAAAAAAACCCTCTTCTGTAAAATTTGAATATAAAAGTTGAATATAACCAGAAATAAATGACTAAATGGAACCAAATTCACTGAAATTGACTGTTGGCTTACAACAACTTGTTTAGCAAATGTTTTCTAATTTTTTGATATTTGTGGAAGGTGAAATTTCTCCTACGCAGGATACATACACACTACTTGCTTGCATTATTTCATGCAGAAAAAATACAAAACAATAAAGGTTAAGGATCATAGACTTTATTTCAACTCTGCCTTTCAAAATCTACAGCTTAATCCATAAAATTGCACATAAAAACACATTTATAGTTGTGCTTTAGAACTGTTTGGACTGAGCAGGTTTAGATTCTTGGCACTGCTAAATAACTATTGTGTGTGAAAAAGCAATTCAGTGAATAAGAACAATAGGCAGACTCTAGACGAATATTTGAATTGTAATAACGGTTACAGGCACTGCTAACCATGCATTTGGTAGTATTGTCTCTGCCATGTATAAAGAGTACTACGTTGGTAACTTGTTGTAGTATTTTAGGCTCAACAGATGGAGAAGGTGAGAATTTATAGCATTCATAGAGGAGCTAATTACTCTCTAAATTTAGTGCAGTAGATATCTTAGTTAAATGTTAACACAGATTCAGATTGAATACAATAAGTGTATAAGTCTGTCTCTGTATAATTCTGTTCCTTCCAGATTGTGTTTTATGAAGATCGGGACTTCAAAGGAAAGTCCTATGACTGCAAAGGGGACTCAGCAGACCTACATGGTTATATCCGCCGATGCAATTCGGTGAAAGTAGAAGGTGGTTGGTGGGTTCTGTACGAGCGCAACAACTTCACAGGCTACCAGTATGTCATTGGTCCAGGGGAGTACAATAATTACAGCTACTGGATGGGGTTCAATGACTGTGTACGATCCTGCAGGATCATCAAAAATGTAAGTCTCTGTCTAGAAGGAATCAATAAAAACATAAATCACACATCAAACTGACCACATTTCTTTACTTTCAGCCCAAAGGGCCCTACAAGCTGATGCTGTATGAACGATTTAACTTTGACGGTCAATCTCTGGAGCTGACGGAAAGCATAAAGTCAGTCCAGGACAAATGGCTCCGACAAGAAGTCCAGTCCTGCAAGGTTCTGGAGGGGACCTGGGTGTTCTTTGAACACCCCAACTTCAGCGGCCGCCAGTACCTGTTAGAAAAAAGGGAGTACCATCACTACTCAGAGTGGGGAGCTCTGAAAGCAGTTGTAGGCTCCATCAGAAGAATCATACAGGTGTAAAATTCAGCCGGTTAATCAAATAAATTTTATTGATTTAAATGTGTCTTTGCACCTGTTTTAATTCAAACTGTCTCTCCTCATGAAATACAATAAAGGTAAGATGAATAAAACAAATGTAGTGAATTATACATTTTGATCATAATACTGTAACCACATATTTGCTTAAAAGTTGTTTTGCTCCTAATGTAATATAAAATGAAGTCTACATACAACAGCTCTCCATTATAACGCCCACTATTATTAATACTATTATCTTCACTTTTTGTTTTTGAGGTTTGGTGTCATGGCTTATTTTGAGATTTTGGAGGCTGTAGTTATAGCCGCAGTTTCTAATATGCAGCCTACCCTCACTGATATAAATTTTCTGCTATTTAGTTTTGCCCGGTTTTTAGAAGCTCTCTTTAAAGAAAAAAAAAAAAACTTCCACAGAAATATCACTTTACACAAATGATAAATGGCATTTCTTGGTCAGGATTTCCTCATTTATTTTGAGTTATAACATCAGATCTGTCAGTCAATGCACAGATATACAAGAAATCTTTCTCCTGAAGATGTGTCCAGAATAATGCTAAAATTTTGTGCACAGGACTCCAAGTTAATTACCAGCAATTTATCCAGTTGTCCTTTCAGATTATATATTTGGCCCCAAAACACCAGAAAACAGTGAAAGAAATCATCAAAAAGTAATACCTTTAAATCAGTTTTATTGTTTTACCTCTTTACATCCACCAGGTCATTGGCAACCCATCTATGCTTAAGATTAGGTTCAGGGTTTGGTTAAAGTTGATGCCTTTTTCACCTGTTTGGAACACCTCTTAGGTTTAGGCTTAGCTAAATAGGCAACTTTTCAAAAACTAAAAGGTGTTACATTTCAGATGAAGCCTCATACAATTTGGCATTGCAAGTTTTGATTTGGTTGTTCTAAACAGCCAAAAATGACCTGATGGAAGGTTATGATTTAAGCTTGCAATTCAACAATATTAACTGTATTGTAAAAAATAACAAAATTTAACAAAATCAGTAATTCCAAATTATCTCTAAGAACAGCCCTGCATTTCTGCACTCTTGGAGTCATAAATCATGCTGTAAACAAATCCAGCAGATGATATCACTAGAATAATCCACCATGTCTGGCAGAGCTCATCTGAGAGCTGTCAGCTGACTGTGTACCGAGGTGGGGTTACAGATGGAGGGTGGAGCATGACAGCCTCAATTCACCTGTCCCCTCCAACCCAAACCTAGTTAAAGCCAGTACCACGTTGCTATGTGGCCACAAGCCAACTTCACGACATCAGGTGCAGTAGCAGCTGCACAGGAGACAATTTAATTGGATCAATAAATTGTTTCTGGAATCGGGCTTTGACAGATCAAGAGGTCAGCCACTGTAAACACTGTATCAAGCTGAGCATTTTTAAAACAATTGCAGCATCAGCCATTGTGCAGATATAAATGCTGAGGCAATTAAAATAACAATGATGCCCCTGGCAGTGCATTTCAGTGTGCCCACATACACCGCATATATAAATCTGAACCAGGGCTGTAGGCAATAATTTGTATGTGAAAGTTGGGATAAACAAACGGTGCTCAAAAATTGGTGTGAGTCCCAAACATGGACCGTGTGGGAAAGGTAGGAGGACAAGAAATATTTGATTTAATAATCCAACTCATGCAGCATCTCTAGTATGAAGTACGAATATACATATTCATTCACAGATCGTGTTTTATGAAGACAGAAACTTCCAAGGTCGCTATTATGAGTGCAGCACCGACTGTCCAGAGCTCAACACCCACTTCAGTCGCTGCAACTCTGTTCGCGTGGAGAGCGGGGCCTGGGTGCTCTACGAGAGGCCCAACTACATGGGCTACCAGTACATCCTGATGAGGGGGGAGTATCCAGATTATCAAAGCTGGATGGGCTATAATGACAGCATCAGGTCATGCCGGATCATACGGAACGTGAGTTTCCTTATGAAATATAAGAGTGGAAGTTGTCAGTCTGCAACTTATTCGCATGCACTACTTTAGTACCTTTTCACCTATGTGTTAGTTTAATCCTTTAGTCCAGAAGTTACATTTATTGACAGTGTATTAGCAAACACTTTAGGGAACAGTCTTAACTTAGATACAGGTTTTAATATGTGTAATGAAGAGTTATCGTATTGATGAATTTAGAAATTATAAATTAGTTCAATTCAATTCAACTCAATTTTATTTATATAGCGCCAAATCACAACAACAGTTGCCTCACGGTGCTTTATATTGTCAGGTAAAGACCCTACAATAACAGAGAAAAGTTAATTTTCTCTTCCAAGATCAGACTTCCAGCTTTTCAGTGGCATTTTTTGAAAGCTTTGAAATATACACTTACAAATATTTATATTTGTAAGTGTATATTTCAAAGCTTTCAAAAAATGCCACTGAAAAGCTGAAAACCAAGCAAACATGAATGTCTAATATCTGCCAGAGTGCCTTGTTCAAGTTGAATACTTGAATACTGTTTTTTTTTTTTTTAATGCATGCTGCATTCAAGCAGCTGTAATGTCCTGTGCATTTTGGAATCATGGCAATTTTTCCCATCGAGAACATGTCTTTCAGTCCTGTGCTTTGGATGTCCCATCATTCTTATAATCATGTAACCAATAGCGGTGTTCCTTTGAAAACTAACAAGACAAATTAGTAGAGTATAAATGCACCTTTCAGAAGAACATTTGTGATATGCAAAATCAGAGATATTTCACATCTTAGCTTGTCTGCAGCTGCAATTTAAAACACAAATGCTGTTACTACTGTACATATACTGAATATTATATAACTTAAACTGAATGGATGTCTTTGTTACAGACCTCTGGTGCATTCAGGGTTCGTGTTTATGAGCGTCCTGACTTCAGTGGTCAGATGTTGGACTCCACTGAAGATGAGAACAACCTGCATGACCGCTGGCACCACCGTGAGGTTCACTCTGCCCAAGTGCAGGATGGTGCTTGGGTCTTCTATGAGCTTCCCAACTATCACGGACGCCAGTACTTGCTAGAAAGAGGAGAGTACCGCCGCTTCAATGAGTGGGCCGCCATGAACCCCAATGTGGGGTCTTTCCGCCGTGTCCATGACATTTAGACAGTCTATCTCATGTTTCACATTGCTGTTCTTTGCACATTTAATAAAAAAGAATTGTGCTCAGTATGTTCATCCCTTTATGTTCATCAAAGGTGGAAAATCTCTGAACCAATGCAAAATAAACATCTACATTATCATAAACATCTAACATCTACAACGTCACAAGCCACCCAGAGTGGGTTTTGTTTTTAGCCACATATGTTCAGAAGCTAGAAGATGTTATATTTGGTTTGGTTAGATTTGAGTATTCAAAACTAAAAATTCTATAAAAAGGGGTGGATGTTAACTTAACCCTTACCCTAGATGGGTCACCAGTGACCAGAAAGATGTTAAGAGGTTAAACGAAATATAACCGTTCCTCCTGTCCAAAGTCCTATCCCAACTTTTTTATGGTTCCCTAGCCTGGCACATTGAGTGAAAAATGTTGCTTCATGTGTAATGAATTTAATTTAAGAGTTTCTAGAAAAAAATTAAATAATAATATGCCATTTACTTATTGATAAAGGTTTACTTATTGATGAAGGTTTAATGTACCATTCTGACTGGGTGGAAGTAAAAATGACAATTTTCAAACCCTACTCTGTCCTGATGATGGATACCATGATTTACTATATTTCAAAATTCTCCTTAGGGTTAGGGTTTCTTTTACCTTTAACTCCCCCTAACTCTAAAATTTTCCTCAAGCAATACATATTAGTGTCATCATTACCAAATGCATTTGAAGAATTTTAACACATTACAAATATTGCTTACTGTAAATACAGTAAAAACTATTTAGGGCCTGAATGGAATTTTGTGAAACCCCACAAAACCATTCAATACATCAAACGAAACATTATTTATTTGTACATATTGATATCTATTATCAAAATAACTTTTCAGCCATGAGCGTGCTGTCCCTCTAATTCCATAAATAAATAAATAAATAAATAAATAAGGTTTAGCTGGGGTGTTAAATGCATGATGGTATATATTCCAAAAAAAAAAAAAAAAAAAAAAAAAAAAAAAAAAATAAAAAAATAAAAATAAAAAAATTATTT
>VUQS01043316.1:20984-33977 GCA_015108495.1 Heterochromis multidens
GGGTTTGAGGAGGAACAGGTTTGCTTACATTTAACAGAAAAACAGTTTAGAGAATCATCACACGACAGATAATTCAAACGTGAGACAATTTAAGACCAATAACTCACCTGAGAGTAACAGTAGTGATATTTTGTAAGTGAAACTGGACGTAATAGAAAGTCAAATATGGCACTAACAATAAAGTTAGTGCTCCGTATATGCAGCAGCAGTCTGATGTACACAGTGAAATTTTAATCTGCTGTTAACCAGAGACATTACAGGCGAGAGACATCACACTCAAAATCCTGAATAGAAATTTATAGGGGAATGTCGTGACCCCCAAAACCCCAATCTTTTGCTTTATAACAGCCAAACTGAGACACCTTTGTGTTGTTTCAGTGACACAAGCCCACAGCTGAGGTTCACAACAGGTCTAACTGTGTGAGATATAGCTACTGCTATTATAGTAGAGGTGGCGTTAAGTGTACCATAATGTGAATGAGTATGGCGCTTGAAATAATCACAACATCTAATTTACTGATTCACGCTCATGAATACAAAATTCCCAGCTTTACATTTGTGCCCCTGAACACAATTCTTCATCTGTCCACTTTCACATGTACTGATTCATGTCCATATTTTGCATTTCTGCCTGGATGGGCTGATGGAGTGAATCATTTTGCCTCTCACAACAAAAACCTCATTTCCAGTCATACACGTGACCCGAGTTTTATGCTTTATTTGTATTATTTTAAACACATTCTTTATTTTAAATAATATTTAATTATCATTACAAATGACTTGGTTAGGTTTTAAAAAGGTCTGAGTTAAACACAGTGGTTGCCATATCTTTTAAAACTCTTTCCGTGGGTACCAGGGTGACGCGTAAAAGCTGAAGACTCTGGACCAAGTACATAAGTACGTACTGCAGACACAAATTTCCAATTGAAAGATATCAATTTCAAAGTCATGTTGACTATCATAAACACAAACAAATAGAACTGCTATGAGACCAGGCTGTGTAACATATACCTGAAAGTCAACTTTTAGCAGGCACTGTACACAGGATCACCTGAAAATGAGCTACAGTTCTTGTGTTCCAGGTGACGGGACGTTTGTGTGACCCAGCGCAGTGGTGTCCCATTCTGTTTTTTTTAAATAGTTTATGAAAACAGAGACAAAAGGAATAAGCCGTCTGGATTTAGCTAGACATACAATACGTGTTAGAAGGCTTAGTCTATTGTTGCTTTTGAGTAGCTTATAATCACTATGCAGTAGTTAACAGTAATTACAATGTGAGCCTGGTATTTTAAGTAAAGTTTGCACTCTGTGTAGCTTACACATTATCAAGGCACATAATGTTTGGAGTGGTGTCATATTTACAATCTGAATAAGTTAAAGTGTGCAGGAACTGAGTGAGCTCAGTGTGTCTTTATACCCAAACCAGTTGTCAGAGCATTATAATGTTCAAAAACAAAGCTGCAGAAGTGATAAAGTGGCTAATATCTGTTTTAAAATTATCATGCAGTCTTTAGTTTGTTAACTGTCTTGTATTATTCCTTATGTTGACAATGGATGAAGTCTAGAAAGGCTCAGATTACCTGATGTGTATAAGGGAACATGAGAATCATAAGTTTCTTCAGCACATATCTGGTGTCGACAGCAAAGAAGTATTTCAGCTTGTTCACAGACATGAATCTGCTGATCTGAAAGGCAGAAGAAATGCACATATTAACAAAAGAGAAGTGACAGTCAGCCAAAACTAATAAATATTGTTGAGTCATACTAATTTTTACAAGAGGCTATTCCTTCTCTCAGCATTATGCATCATTTTGGCATGTTGTGTGTCAAAGCTGCCAAACCAGTAAAGCAACATCAGCTTTATTGATGTTCCCACATCTGCTGCATGTATTTAAATTGCTCTTTTTCCCCAATCAGGGTGAAGACAATCATCCACTGATATTTAATATTAATAAACAGTGCATAAAATAGTCTAGTTGATGGAAAACATGTCACTGAAAATGACAACCCCAACACATTCAAGTTTAAACCATGAAATGAATCCGGATATGACTAACACCAGAATGTTTAGGAGTACTGGAGAGTAGCTGAAAGGCAGGAAATATTGCTCCTGGAGAGCTCCTGTGTCAATGAAAATAACTCATCTGTGTGCTTGTGTGGGTCGGTGGAAAATACATTGTGAACTTGTGACAGCAGGAAACACTTTAGGGAACAAATAAAGAAAACAGCACAAAAATATCCATCTACACAGAAGAGTAAATTAATTCTGTCCCTGCTGAAGAGGAAAGTGCTGTATTTCAGATACTCTTCTCCTACCTATACCTAATGTCTTAAAAGATCCCAGAAGGTGGGAAGTTCCTGTGTTACAGATGCCAAAACACTGAACACAAGCTACAGCAAAAAAGCTTAAATAAAGTAGAACAGCTCAATAAAATAAATAAAAGATGAAAAAACTCAATAAAAGGTACTAAAGAGAGGAGCTCAAATTAATATAGAAGACAATTAAAAAAAAAAAAAAACTACAGAAAACTTACTGTGTGGCAGGTTTAAAGCGGGACCATTTTATCAGTCCAGATCTGGACCTTATTTACAGGTCAGTGGGATGGCACCCTATCTTCCATTCAGTCACATTTGGTGCTATAGATCATGTCTTAAACAGCCCCAAATAAAAGCCTCACCTCTTTGTTTACCATATCCTTTCCTTGGTTGGCTAAAGAGGAGCCGTACATCACTGCAGCATTGGCCACTGGGTCAGTAAAGAGGTTGTTCATCCCACCACCTCCTTGCATGTCATTTGAGGGTTCTCCCATATTGTACCCAGGAGTGTAATACCCCTGACTGTTCATTGCAGGAGCTGCTGAGCTGGTGTCTTCAAACAGGACAGAGTCACCTGCGGGGGGAGCCGCACGAGCTCTCGGCTTAGCTGTTGGAAAAATGGACAGAGGATGATGAAATGAGGGTATTTCAACATATATATTTAACTGACTGAAATGATCAGGCATGCCACCTATTAACCACACAGAACAAAATCCACTATAACATGTTAATCAGATCACAATTTAGTACATCTCAAAGCAAGAGAAGCAGAGTTTAGTGGAAAGCAAGATAACACATCGAGTTCTCTTTGCTGTTTATTTATTAAGATAAAGACATGTTTTATTTATTTAAATAAAAATTGGGAATTATTGTTTTACAGCAACCAAAACATTAAACGCAACCCAGGGTTTTTTAAATTTAATGGAAAAAAGTGAAATAAAAGAAAATAAAAAGAGTATCTAAATATAGCAAGGAGCTTAATAAGTGAAAATATAAAAATAAATACAGGTATTGAGAAAATATTCAACAAACAAACAAAAAAAAGCTATTTTTCTGAGCTTTTCTGGGTGTTTCATTCACTTTCATTAAAGTTACTCCATAATTGTACCCGCTTAAAATGTTGACATTAATTTAACAGTGATCCTCAAGGTCCTCCAATATTTACACCTAGTTACTCTACACCAGAGGCCTTGGGAACTTCTTGTTCTTGAGAAACATCAAAGAACAAGCCAAAAGTTCAAGGCACACCTGTATTCGTATATTCAGAGATCCTTTATGTCAGCTGGAATGATGTCAGTGAAAACTCTGTAGTGTCAGATGAAAGCACTTCTGAGCATGAAACCTAATTTATTTATTTATTTTCCCCATGTATTAAGCTCCACTAACATGAAACTTAGATCCATCCCCCTATTTCAGACACTTTCACACAATCCAACAAGTGTTCTTGCTGCACATGGTTAAGATCCCTTGCTCTTTTTTATTAGGAAGTGTTTCTCTAAACATTACTTAACTTCTCCCAACAAATGACGCACTTGGGCTGGGGGCTGCTGACATCTCCGGTTCAGCTGAAGCCAGACAGGTACAGACAGGTAAGACTTTTGCAGTAATTTCAAATGTCTTGAGGTGGTAAAGTGATCCGTTTTACTTCCTCACTATCAATCTGGACCTCTGACATATACTAGTAAATTTTAATGTCATTCATTACTTTTTGTGCAGCTGCAATAATAATAATGATTGGTTGATGCAAATTCCCAAAGACACACCAGGATTCGCTTTGAGGCACACCAGTGAGCCTCACCATTATTCTACAGAAAATCCCACCTACAGCAATTTCCTGTTTTTGATTTAATTTGCCTTGCGTGAGTCTCATTTGTCAAAGCAATTATACGCTCACCGGCCACTCTGTTAGGTACACCTATTCAACTGCACGTTAACTCAAATATCTAATCAGTCAATCAAATGGGAGAAACTAAGTGCATTTAGGCATGTAGACATGGTCAAGGCAACCTGCTAAAGTTCAACTGAGCATCAGCATGGGGAAGAAAGGTGATTTAAGTGACTCTGAACATGGGATGGTTGTTGGTGCCAGACGGGCTGGTCTGAGTATTTCAGAAGCTGCTGACCTACTGAGATTTTCCAGCACAACCATCTCTAGGGTTTACAAAGAATGGTCTGAAAAAAAGGGAAAATATCCACTGAGTGGCAGTTCTCTGGGTGAAAATGCTTTGTTGGTGTCTGAGGTCATAGGAGAATGGCCAGACGGCTTGAAGCTGATAGGAAGGCAACAGCAACTCAAATAACCACTTACCAAGATATACAGAAGAGCATCTCTGAATGCACAATAAGTCAAACTTTGAAGCAGATGGTCTACAGCAGCAGACGAGCACACCGGGTGCCACTCCTGTCAGCTAAGAACAGGAAACTGAGGCTACAATTCACAGTCACCAAAACTGGACTGGGCTGATGAGTGCCAGTTTCTGTTGTGATATTCTGATGGTAGGATCAGAATTTGGTGTCACTAACATGAAGCACAGCTCCATCCTGCTTTGTATCAACGGTTCATGCTGGCGGTGGTGATGTAATGTAGTGGGGGATATTTTCTGGGCATTCCTCGGGCCCCTTAGTATCATTTAAAGTCTACCTGAGCACTGTTGCTGACCATGTCCATCCCTTTACAACCACAGTGTATCCACGTGCTGTTGGCTGCTCCCAACAGGATAACGCACCACGTCACAAAGCTCAAATCATCTCAAACTGGTTTCTTAAACATGAAAATGACTTCGCTGCACTCAAATGGCCTCCGCAGTCACCAGATCTCAGTCCAATAGAGCACCTTTGGGATGTGGTAGAATGGGAGATTCGCATCACGGACGTGCAGCCAACAAACCTGCAGCAACTGTGTGACGCTACCATGTCAATATGGACCAAAAACTCTGAGCAATGTTTCCAGCACCTTGATGAATCTATGCCACGAAGAATTAAGGCAGCTCTGAAGGCAAAAGGGGGGTCCAACCCGGTACTAGCAAGGTGTACCTAAAAAAGTGGCCAGTGAGTGTGTAATCGTTTACAGCACAATATAGGATCATATGACAGAATTAAACTACATCAAGTTTACTTAAGTGAACCTAATAAACTGACATCTCTGATTATGTGACAGCACCAGCTGAGTCTGGAGAACCCAGTGTGGATATTTGAGGACATATTTGTGGATAAACAGAACTTCACTTACATGCTCGGTATCCGTGATGTGGCAGGTCCATTGTAACGCTCGCTGACGTTAGCTTGAAACAAAGACAATGACACGTTAGCGACAGTTGTGCTTACTGAGCATTAAACCTCTGTGGATTAAAAGTTAATGCTGACACTGGGTTAAACATCCCAGATGTTAGGAGCGGGTAGCTTTCTGCTAATAACTGCTAGCTCCGCTGCTAACATACTGTTGCTTACACTTAATGCTAACCAGAAGCTACCTAGCCAAACCAGCTAAGTTAATAACATCCTCTGTATTTTGCTAAAACTCGGCAGAACAGGGCAGCCGATATAAGAAGCTCCAGCAGTAGCATTAAACATGTCCGAATGCCTTGTCTGAGGGATAATTTATTCTTTTTATTTTTAAAGAAAATGGTGAGGATAAAAGCACTTACCTACACGGCTAACGTGTGGCTATCAGTGTGTGCTGATCCCACCCATCCACTGCGGTTGGTGGACCTCGGTGTGCCTGCGTGGCAGAAAACGCTGTGAGTACAAGGCAGAGTACACAGCTCATAATACTAGTGCTGGTGTCTGTTTCTTCCTTATGTTCCTTATCATGCTGTAGGGGTAAGAGGCTGAGTTACGTTTCAACTTTCAGGAAGCAACGACTTAAAAAAAACTCTAATAATGCAAAGTAACTAGTAAACAAAAAGGCTGCAGCGGAGTAAAAAAGTACAGTACTGTGCAAATGTCATGAGCCACCCCTCCTTTCTGTATATTTTGCTTCCAAGAAGCCAGACTTTCCTGTATTTTTAAAAAAAAAAATTGGTTCTCTTTGGACATTGGCTGCTCTTTTCACTCATTTTCAGTCCGGTCCTTGTACCTGATCATTTTCAGAGGAATGTTTTTTTGTTTTTTTTTCTTGTTAAGCCACTTAACACTGACCTGAATGATTCAAGCATAAAAAAAGACACCTAATTCAAAGGATAAACCAGTGTTGCGTCTACACATACCAGACAACTTAGCAAAGAACCAGTTTTAAATTGTATCTTTAGGCACTTTGTTAATAGCAGCCTGTTGCAAAAAACACATCATTTGTTCCCGTTTATTTAGTTGAATTTATGGAAAATGCCAAGGATAACACAGTCTGACAGGCTTAAAGTAGTATTTTTGCACCAACAAGGTGATTCCCAATCAGCTATTAGCTGAAAACCTGGCATATCTCAGCATGGTGTGTAAAAATTTGAGGAAACTGGACAAGTGGAGGACAAAAGAAGAAGTGGCAGGCCTAAAAAACAGCAGATGAACAGTATCTGAAAGTCATGTCTGTAGGAAATAGGAAACAATCCAGCAGAGACCTGACACAGGACCTGAGAGATGCATCTGGACTTTCAGTTGATCCATCTACTGTTCACTGAAGCCTCATCAGAAATGGTCTCAGTAAAAGGGTGCATTTAAAGCCATTCCTAAGGAAGGGAAACGGGGATAACAGGCTGAGGTGTGCTAAATGACACAAGAATTGGACTGAAAATCAGTGGCAGTGGTCTTATGGAGTGTCAAATCGGACTTCAACATTATTGAAGCAGTGTGGGATCATCTCAACAGAGAACTGAACAAAAGACAGCCAACATCCAAAGAAGAGGTTTGAATGTCCTTCAAGAAGCCTGGAGAACTATTCCTGAAGACTACTAAGAAAGCTTGTCTAGGAGAGTTCAGGCTGTGTTGAAGAATAAAGGGCGTCATACCAAATGTTGACTTTCAAGCTTATTAGAATTGTACAAACTCTGTTTTTTCCTTATATGCTGTATTTCCATGCATGTTTGTAGATGTTAAAAATAAATCATTCCACCTATTTCCCATTTTCCTAGCAAACTACAAAGAAATGAGGGGTGGCTCAAAACCTTTGCATGATTAAATGGAAATGCCAAGTAAAGTAAACTCAAAACTCATCTTAAAATATATGCAGGTACAGCATGAAAGAAAGAGACTGGGGAGCTAAGGGAGAAACCGTATCACCCACTTTCTATTTGCATTTAATCTCATTACTTTCCCCTTTATAATGTAATAAAGGTTGGCACACAAAATGTGTGATAGTAATGACTTCATGGATTGCCAGCCACCTACACCTGCATTTGTATTCATTAAAAGATTAATTCAATTAGATAATTTGTTCTGTTGTCTGTTGAAATATTGTAATAAACACAATTTTACATAAATGAAAGTAAAGCATTACCCTAGTTTATCAGGGTTTATTAGGCCAGGTATTTTTTATGTATTTAGAAAACGTTGGTTTTATTTGTTTATTTGTCATCTAAGCTTTACTGAGAGATATGCATAATAGGTAAAACTATGCAATCCCAATTCATTGAGAATTTAAATGCAAATAGCTTGGAATATTTTTAAATAAATAAACACTAGCCTATATAATGTATTTAACCTGTCCCAGAGCCAACTGTCCAAGCCATATTTGTTATAAAAATTAATTTGATCCTGTTTTCAGAAGGTTTCCAAGCCTGGCATATTCACTGAACAAGCCACCGACTACTTTGACTACTGTGACTAAAATGTATGCACAGGTATTTGTTATACTTCATTTCTGATGTGTCAGATGTGGTTGTTTGGTTGTTGGGAATTTTTGGACCAGTTTCAATGGCATCACTGCTATTGAAACTGACTCATTGTTTTATGACTATTAATTACTCACTTATTAACATGGTCTGATTAGCTGAAAGTCAAACATTTGTTGGGATTTTTAAAATTGCACTTTGTGCTGATATTAAGTAAATGGAGATTTATTGTATTTTAGATTCTTCAAAGTTGTTCATTTTTAACTTTTAGTTGAACAGCTATTAGTGGTAAAATACGGGTATTTCTTCTTTGTGGTACAAATTTCAGACAGTAGCCTAGTTCCTTTTCCTGGTCTACATATAACCCAGTTTGATCCTAAGTGGGTCAGATCACTAAAACTATCAACTAATAATCTTTTTTCAAACTCATTTTAGTTTCTGGGCAACATATAGCCTAATCTGATCTTAAGTGGGCTCGATCTCCTAATAACTTGTAAAAAATACGCCTCTAAATTGTTTGTCTTCCTTTTCGTATAAAAAGGTTGAAGTACATCATGAAAGTTTTCACATTTAATAAACTATTGAGTCATAAAAACTGATAATAAACAGCCCGAGATATCTTAAAAGTGATTCATCTCACTTTGTCCACATTATAAAGAAATGCTGCTGTGTTAAATCAGAGAGTCATCAGCACAGCTCCCTGGGCTTACATTTTAATCAGTCTGGACAATTCTGTTACTTAAAGGTTCATAATTTAAAAAAACGGGAACTTTCCTGTAATTTAATGGTTTATCTATTACTTTATCCATTCTTAAGGAGAAAAAACAGAAAAGTACAAAAGCCGTCCCTCTCTTGCAGTTTTTGATTCTGGCCCCAGGGCAGCATAATTGACACTTCTGGCTTAAGGGGTTAGATCTTTTTCCACCTGGAACAGCTGCAGTGCTGTTTACATCACATCACAGAAAGAAAGAAAGTAAATTATTAACAGTTTAAGATATCAATATTAAATAATACAATATATTACAATACAAAATATTGCAATAGCTCTAATATACAATAACTCAATATATACATATCCTAATATATTACAGAATAGTGAATTGAGGTTCCCTCTTATTATACTGCCCTTATAATACTAGAGATGTACAGTTGTTGCAGTGTATACTTGTGCTTTAGATGGAGGAGTTGTACAGAGAGAGCCACAGGCAGGAATGATTTTGTGTGTTGTTCAGTGGTGCATTTGGGTAATCTCAGTCTCTCACTGAACGTGCTCCTGTGACTGGACAGTACGTCATGGAGTGAGTGGGAGGTATTGTCCAGCATTGTCCTTAACTTGGACAACATCACCTTTATATTTTGTCTGTTGGCATCCGCTACCCTCAGCCTGCTGCCCCAGCATGCAACAGCATAGAGTATGGCACTGGCCACAACAGACTCAATGAAAATCCTGAGCATTGTCCGACAGATGTTAAAAGACCTCAGCCGCCTCAGAAAATAGAGACGGGTCTGGCCCTTCCTGTACAGTGCAGTTGTGTTTTTAACCCAGTCCAGTTTATTGTCAATGTGTACTATGAGGTATTTGTAGTCCTCCACTATGTCCACATCGACCCCAGTGACCCCTCTTTTTGGATTGAAACAGGGGTCACTGGTTTTTCTGGTCCTCCTAAAGTCCACAATCATTTCCTTGGTCTTTGTCACGTTAAGTTGCAGATGATTGAGTTGGCACCACGTGACAAAGGAATCCACCACAGCCCGGTACTTTGTCTCATCACCCCCACTGATGAATCCAACTACCGCAGAGTCATTAGAAAACATCTGAAGATGACAGGTCTCTGTGCAGTGGCTGAAGTCCGTGGTGCAGAGGTGAATAGGAAAGGGGAGAGGACGGTCCCTTGTGGTGCCCCGGTGTTGCTGACCACCTTGTTAGATACACAGCGTTTAAGACGCACATATTGTGGTCTTTCTGTCAGGTAATCTACAATCCAGGACACTAGAGAGGCATCCACCTGCATCGCTGTCAGCTTCTCACCCAGGAGAGTCGGCCTGATGGTGTTGAATGCACTGGAAAAGTCAAAAAACACGACCCTCACAGTGCTCGCCGGCTGGTCTAGATGGGCGTAGACACAATTGAGCAGGAAGATGATGGCGTCCTCAACTCCAAGGCTGGGCTGGTAAGCGAACTGAAAGGGGTCCAGATGTGGTCTGACCATAGGTCGGAGCTGGTTGAGGAATGATATGATTTAATGACATCATTGCATCAAAGTTGACTTCTCAAAAATAGTTACAAATTTCTGGTATTTCAGGCAAACTAAAGATCATCCTTTCCTGCAGACTGAAATAGAACAAAATTGGCTACTATTGGAATCTGACAAGTTCACCCCCGGGGGGCTTCTTTTGATGGTGACTAGAAGCTAGCTCTCTAATTGGTTGTTTTAGATTTTAATGGGCACTGTCTATGCCCATTCTCATCCCTGGGCATGGACAGTGTAAAACATGGATGTAGTTTCCGCATCAGAAAAATGAAGCCAATGCATAAGTGCTTAAAAGCCTGCATTTCTATCTAAGGGCTGCCAGATGGCATTAGCTGTGGTTGCAAAAAGACTTCTGGTACTATAGAAGTCTCTGGGAAAACAGCTTTCTGTCTTGACCTCTGTACACTGTCCTCCTGTGATTATGGGCTTAGTCACTCATTTGAGTCATACTGAATAAAAAATTAAATTTGTTTGGAAATCTTGGTCATACCATGTTTCAAAATGCAGCAACGGGCCCAATATTCCATACTCCTGAAGCACCTACCACAGGTGCTGTGAAGTAAAGATAACAATTCTCAAGTTAATGGAAAGTTATGTTGCATTATGCTATGTGTAATAAAAGCCCCTACTGCTACATATAAATGCTACGTGATGCTTGGCAACTCAGTAAGTTTTCTACAGTGCAATTTTTTTTAACAGGGTAACAATGTGAATGGATGTATTCCTGCATGTATTCCAAATACTGATCTTTTCCTCAACCTAGCTAAGTAGGTTTCTAAATCAAACCACACAGCAAGTGCAAAATTAAACCTCCCCCATGTTACATGAACTGTGGTCTCCCAGTGGAGAGTTTTATGATTTCAGCCACCCCCTGCTGCCTCTTTATGAGAATTGTTGGTCTTTTGTTTGGTGCTATGGTGCAGTGGTTAGCACTGTCACCTCACAGGAAGTAGGATCCCTGGTTTGAATCTCCAGGTTGACTGGGGTCTTTGTGTGTGGAGTCTGTATGTTCTCACTATGCCTCCATGGGTTCTCTCCCGGTACTCAAGTTTCCTCCCACAGTCCTAAGACAGGCTTGTAGTCTAAAATACTTTGAGTGGTGATTAACTCTAGAAAAATGCTATATAAATGTCAGTCTATTCCCATTTTCATAAAACTGGAGTTTGTTTTCAGCATCCAGTACTGATGCAGCTGGTGTATCAGGGCAATAATGCCAAAGGATGCCTAGTTCTTATACACTAGGGCCGTCTAGGCAGAGCAAATGGAAGTAAAAAAAGCTGCTTCCACTTTTACACTCAAAGTTTTGATCAGCAATGGTGACTCTGAGTTACTACCTAGATAATTTTAGAGCTAAAACTTTGTTTTTTAAAAGTCTGAAATTCATTTGAAAAATGTTTTTCATTAAAAAAAATCAAACTGTGTAAAAGGCCTTTATGCAGCATCTTGATATATGACCTGAGTTTCTTCTTATACCATCTTTAACCGGTCATAATTTAGATAATGACGTACTCCTTTGTATATTAATCAATAGTATGCTGTTGCTGTAGGTCTTAAACACCTATAGCTTATCCTAAATTAGTCAAACACACTCTTTAGTGTATTTTAGTTTTTGAAAAAGGTCATCAAAGGATTTTAGGAGGCAGCCCTTAAACTATGCTAAGAATTAACTTCAGTAATCTCTAAATGACCACAAGATTTAGAATCGTCAATGTTACACATACTGTTCAAAGTTAAATATTGCGTTATAGAGTTTTACTGTCACGATGTGTGGAATGAGAAAATGTAAATAAAGGACGAAAAGACAGTTCCACCAAATACAATTTGTGCAATTTATCAGGGCTGATAAGCCCGTAATAACAAAAGTCCAAAGCAGAGACCAAAAGGTGGTAACTAAAAACTAAACTAAGCACTAGATATTATCAGAAATACAACAACACAGGCAGAAAAGCAGGCGAGAAACAGCCCAATTGTTAGGATCCCTGGGTTTTGGACCCAGTGTTTTGAGTTTTGTTTAATTTCTGTATTTCCTAGTTTCTTTGTATTGATATTCTAAGGTTTTGGTTCACATCTCGTTTAGTTCTGGGTTTTAGTTATTTTGTTTCCCTTGAGTCTCTTATGTATTGTTGCCTGTCTTATGTTCCCATATCTGGTCCCATCTCTCTGTATTTCATCCTGAGTGAAGTTAGTCTTGTCTCCGTCTTCCCAGTTTTGTCCCTGTGTCTGTCTGGTCCCTCTGTGCCCTGTCTCTATAGTCTGTCTTGTTTTCCCTAGTCAGTCGTCCCTCCACGTTTCCCTTTTGTCTATGTCAAGTTCGTGTGTCGTCATCTGTCTGTGCTTCCTGTTTTATGGTGATAGTCTCTTGTCCTGTGTGCATCATGTTCAGTTTTGCTTCCCCCTGTGTCATTAAGTGTATTCAGTTCAGTTGTGTTCCCATGTGTCTCCACTTCCCCTAATCACCTGCCTGTGTATTTATTGTCTCAGTCTCCCCATGACCTTTGTCGGATTGTCTGCTCATTTCCCAGTGTTCCTAGCTCCTGTGTCTCCTAGTTTAGATCCTGAGGTTTTAAGTTTTCTGTTTCTTTTATATTTTGTTTTCTGCCCTCGGTAATCAGTCAATAAACGGCTTGTCTTTTGTTAAGCTATCCTGCTTCTGAGTGTCTGCATTT
>VUQS01043324.1:0-10039 GCA_015108495.1 Heterochromis multidens
TTACTGGCCAATGAATCTAATTAGTTGCAAAATGTTCCTCCAGCTGTTTCTTTTTAGTACCACTTACTTTTCCAGCCCTTTGTTGCCCCGATTCCAACTTTTTGGAGATGTTGCTGCCATCAAATTCAAAATGAGCCAATATTTTTCATTAAATTGTAAGATGTCTTTTAAACATTTGATATGTTTTCTATGTTCTGTTGTGAATAAAATATGGGTTTATGAGATTTTCAAATCATTGTATTCTGTTTTTATTTACATTTTAGACAGCAACCCAACTTTTTTTTGGAATTAGGGTTGTATTTAGGTCCCAAATCTGGCCTCAGCATGTTTTGTGTGTATGTGTGTGTGTCTGTGTCTGTGCATAAAGTGTGTTTATCTGTCAACATCTGTTCTCCTCCAACTTGAAGGTGAAAAAATCCTGTGGTTCAGCGCTAACAGATGACTGATGGAGTCTAATCAGTCTTTATTTGAAGAAGGGTATATGGTTCTCTGTATTTGGGGCTCACAGCAGTGGACTCATATGTAACCCTGTCTGTTCAGTACCAGACCTCCTCACTCGGAGCCTTTACAGTCCCCTCGACTGAGGCACAACCTACATTTCACTGGAGAGACACAAAATGTCTCTGGAAATGATTTCAGGGTTGAGGCCTCAGTCAGTGTTGATTTTAATTGAGCACAAGTATGTGTGTGTTTGATGTATGTGGGCGTGTGTTGTGTTTGGGTTTGTGAGCTCGTGTGTGTGTGTGCTATATGTATGCATTTATATAAAAATATGCTCACACTGCTATTAGGTTGTCCAGGGAACTACTGCTTCCATATTGTGTATGCATTTGCACATTTCTGTGAATCTCATATATAACACATACTGACATGCAGACACATCCGAAGTGTTTGTGCATGTGCATTGCTATTTGCTATTTTCTGCGACTGTGTGTAACTCATTAAAAGAGAGCAAATCACAGTCAATTTAACATCTTTAAACTGGCTACTTTTCCCTTTTGTAATGAATTTTGAACATTTATTACTGCCCTAAATGGAGATAAGCAGATGTTTTACAGCAATTAAATGCACAACAGCTCACCTATAGTGCACTTATTTTAGTAGCTTGAAAACCAACATATAATATTTGGATATCTATCATATATTTTGGTGATTTGGAAAATTCATTTTGTCAAGTACATGCACCAAAATCCACACAGGTGCACAAGTGTTTTGAAAATCCTATACTGTGTGTCACAGAGAGAGGCTCCATTCTTCCTGAGTGAATGCCCAGTGAAAAGAACACTGTTTGGCAGGCTAGCTGATATATTTGCAAATAACACAGTAATCTCCCCATGGCGGGCCAAACATGCCAGTGTTTGCTTGCTTATTCCACATAAAAGACAAGTTTACTCGTTCGTGCTCTTACACAAGCAAAGGCAAACATTCCCTTTTATTGTGCAGACGTCTACTCCTTCTTTTTTTTGGCCCCTTCTTCTCTGAGCCCAGGAAGGACACAGTCAGCCCGGAACAAGCTTGGAGGTCTTCAGACCACACACAGAGCACTCAAAGATCTCTCTGACACTCTTTCTTTTTCTCCTTCCTTTCCTCCCTTCCTACTGTCTAGCTCGTTCCCACTGTTTTAAATGGTCACTCGTTCAGTATCGCTCCTTCTTCATTATAGCTCTCTCACACTATTCCCACATTTCATCTTCTCTCAGGCCAGCCTGACCCAGGCAGAGCAAAGGTTGCATGCCCACTGTTGCATATCTCTATTGCCATTCTAGCAGTGGGTTCTGCCCCAGTGTTTGTTTGAAAAGGCTGATGTGAACTGTAGAGAGGATGGTCACTTAGTATGATATTTGTGCCTGTGAGACCACCCAGTCAGTCAGGCCAAAACTCAGGGAATTAAGGCTTTATTTTTCAACGCCTCCACTGTTCCCAGGGCCTCAGAGCTGAATGAGATTAATCCTTTCTCTGTCACCACTGTGTGTGTCTAATGCCATAGCTTGCACAGTAGTCACTTTTGGAACATCCAGGTAAAAGACAGGATGTGTAAAACAGACAAAAGTCTTTTAAACAGACAAAAAGAAAGAAATGGCTGAGTCATATGAAGGAGGATTTTTCTAGTGTATCAAAAGTAAATTAGGAAACAACACTGATGCTCCTTGAGGGATTCTTGTACTGGAGGGACACATAATTTAAAATAAATTCCATACAAACTGTATGAGTGTCTATTCTGCTGATCTTTGGTGTACTGACAATAGCTAAGAGCAACAAATAGATAAGAAGTACTTTATCTTACAAGATTGTGAGAGTATATCCATGTGGAAAAACTGGGAACCAGTGTTAACACAGCTAACTTTTGCACTAGGACACCTTAAACTCTTAAAGCTAGAGAACCAGACTCACAGTGTGTAAGTGATATTGCATATCTGAGTGGTTAGATACTGTCTATTTATGTATGTGGAAAGAGTTCATTAAGTCTTCTTGAGGAAAGTATAAAGGCATAAATGACCTTGACTTGGTTGGGCTGACATGGTAGCTGATACTGTGGATAAGGAGGCCTAAACATCACGTTGGGTGGCACCATGTGTGAGCTGGGGATTTACAATGTCTCTAGACCGCACACAGACAAATCAGAAGAGTGAGGGATGGATGAAAGGAGGGTGGAGATATGGAAAAGTAGCAAAAAAAAGAAGCAGATTAAATGTGCTCTGTGTAAATGGTACCAAATTATATATTTTAAGTTGTTCTGGGGGCAGAAAATGACTTATGGTGATAATAATATCAAATCACGGAACTGCAGCCACTCATTAGATTAAATAACACCTTTGGACTACAAACTTAAGTGCATTCCAACCAAACAGCATCACACACTGAACTCGTATATCCAAATCAACAACAAATTATTTTCTGTAGACAGTCTGCACACACTACTGATGATCAAATAAAGCCATACCTTCCTCTGTTGCTCAAATATAAAAGCTTACGATGCTATCACAGCAAGTATCCATTGATTTTATGTTACAGTATCAAACTACATGAGGTGAATAGCCTAACGCTGTCTTATGGAACTGACAGCAGAACAAAGTCTTCTCTGGCAATAAAGACAAGTCATAAATAGGTGAAGTTGTGCTCACGAACAGTTTTCCCTAACTCAACTGTGCAGAAACTGTGTTCTCTAAAATGTTTTTTGAACTAAATTACTTGCTGTCAGACCAAACATGACACTAGCTGTGATGTTAGGTCTATTTGATCAAGGTAATTTTTTAAGTGGTTTAAACACACAAAAAATTTCTTTTGAGATATTTCGGATACAACCCAGCAGCCCACTGCTACACATTAAACACTGTCTTTCAATTATAAGGTCCTTTCCTGATCCTCAGCAGGTCTTAAAATTAGGTAAATAAACATGGCATTATACATCATTTCATTATTTATTTTACAAAAATTAAGCCAAAATGCAGAACCATTATTTGCCCATCAATCTGGGAAGGGTTATAAGGTCACTCCTAAAGAATTTGAAATCAATCATTCTAAAGTGAGAAAGATTATTCAGTAGAAAACATTCAAGAGAGTTTCCAATCTTCTCAGGAGTGGACGTCCCAGCAAATTCACCTCAAGCTCAGACCACGCAATGCTCAGAGAAACTGGAAAAAACCCAAGAGCTACATCTCAGACTCTACAGGCCTCAGTTAGCATGTTACATGTTAAAGTTTATGATAGAACAATTAGAAAAAGACTGAACAATGAGACCAAAGTGGAGATGTTTGGCCATAATGCAAAAGTCATACAAAAAATTATTACTTCAAGCTATTGCTACTAAAGTTGGTTCTACAAGCTACTGAATCATGGGGAGCACTTAGTTTTTCCACACACTGCTTCTGCAGTTTGGCTTAGTTTTTCTTAAATAAATAATGGCACAGTGTAATATATAATGTGTTGTTGTTCATCTGAGGTTGTATTTACCTCATTTTAGAACCTAGAAAGGACCAGATGATTTTCTTAAATTATGTCCTGATACATAAAACTTTGGAATTGAAAGAGGGTGTACTTCCTTTTTCTCTTGACTGTAATATTTCTGGCATTAACAAATCAGTCTTCATATGAAGAGTGATATGTTAATGCTGCTGTAAGGCAATATTTTAAGACAGTAACAACCTCACCTTTAGCTCTAGCTGTTCTGGGTGTAGAATCTCAAAATTCTTCCTCACATCCAGCAAACTGAAGAAAAATAGTTTTTTCAACTCAACATGTGTCATAAAGTAGAATGTGTACTACTCATTTTATATGAGTTATGAGTTAAAATAGTTTAAATGTTTCCACTGTACAACTGGGCACATTTAAATCAGCTGTTGGTTTCAAGTCAAAAGTAAAATGATTGTGCTAAATTACTACATACTACCACTGAGGCCATATTTCTCTTAACTGGGTATATGATTACATTTCACAGTATTCATCTTTGACAGGTCACACTAACTGCTGCAGTACTGCTGACAGATTTAAATAGAGAATATCCCAAAGTATTGAGGAACCAACATAAAAGGCAAAAGGAAAAATGTATAAATATTCCAATAAATACAGATTTGTATATCTTCCAGTTAGATCCTGTTTTCTCTGTGGAGTCTTTCTCTATTCACTGTAAAGTTTTCCACCTCTGATTTGTGTATCAGGAGAAATGCACTGTAGCCATGAAGGAGAAAGCAATGTGTGCTAAATGGTCCATAAGCATGGCCTGGCCTGGCCCTGAAAGCCCCTCTGGACCCCATATGGTGAATATGTGTGGACTAGATGCATGGACGCATGAGCTATCCTCAGCAGGGCTGCTCCCCGCAGTATAACACCCTACTGAACACCGATACAAATATCCAAACAGATGCAGGTATTCACAAACACAGTACATTACACATGATACATAAAAATACAACTATGCGTGAAACTGCTGGGTCTCACGCAAATGAAATCTCACAATTACACATGCAACAGCTTCAACAAAATCCTGCCAATCAAGATAGCAATGTCTCCACAGATCCTTCTGCACTAAGTGAACTACTACAGATACCACGTTGTACTCCCTCTAATCCTGATTGTGAATTGGGGAGCGGAGGGGAGCATAATTGCATGCTTAAATGCCTGAGAAATGGACATCCAGTTCTGCTGAATCGGTGCTTTTTGTGTGGCCTCATTGTTGAGACGTGCAGTCATGCAGTTCTTTGACTCGCAGTCAGTGTTGGGTTAGGGGTGGTTCAGAAGAGTGGAAGTGGGGAAAATATTGTCTAGGGTCCAGTTATTTCATTTCAATATCAAACAATTCATGCCTGCCCAACATGCCTGGCAAGAAGAGTGTGATTATTACCAGAGTGGAGTAACACATGCAGAAATCGGACGTGTTTCCCTCTTTCCGCTGCGTTTCTGTCCTGCGGTTTAACACTCTTGTTGTCAGCGATCTAATCAGCTGGTTTTTTTTTACAGGGCCTGTGGAGCCTTTGGTAGCACGATGCCAACTACACAAACACAAGGGCACGCACACACACATGAACAGACTCCACAGTCAGTTATACTTTCTGGTTGATGGGCTTTCTGGTAGTGTGGCCAAGGAGGACAAACAAAAGACTCTTCTATGGGGTTGCAGTGTAATGAGAGGCAGTGTGATTGTAAATATGTTGCTCTGCAGAGTTTTCCATCTCACTGCAGGACAAAGGGGACCAGCCATCAAATTCGGGTCATTAGAGGCTTCTACGTTGTAAATCAATTTGCTGAGCAGAATACGTTGCGTCATCATCTGTCTGTGGCCCCAAACTGGTCAACAGAGCCCAAAGGATTCTCCACTCATGGATGAACAGTAAGAGAAATCAGAACGACAAGAAGTGGTTTCGTATATTTACCTTCTACCATTTCAGTGTGGCTGCAGGCCTGAGACCACTCTGACATTTAGAGAGGTTAATTATCAGCATTTAGAGGAGCGAGTGTGTGAGAGCAAGAGGTGGTTGGATGAGACACACCGGATAATGTTTAAAGCTGATTCAAGCCTTATACAACTTTATTAAAAAGAACTGCTGGACTCTTGTCTCCAGCCTTGCTAAATGGACAGTATTTACAGTGACTAGCCCTTACATTTATAATGATAAATGAGACAATGGCAAGATAATGGGTGCATTTGAAAAATTGCAGCTGTGACAACACAATTTAAAGGGATTCCGAGACATCCTGGCATCTTTAAAACAATATAAATACATAGATGACAGTCTTAATTGCATACTGCCTATGATTTGGAGTGGTGCAGTCTCTCAGGATGTAATCATGTCAAGAAGTCAGTGATGCAAATTATCTTATTAACTGTTTTCAAAACTGCAATTACTGCCTGGGAGTTGTATACCTCCTTCTCTGGTCAAAATACAGTTTATATTCATGTACTCATATTTAAAATGACTAGCACAGAGACAGAAGATCTATACAGAAGATCTATACAGTCACCACACTTTCTGAGTATCCAACCAAATGTATGAACATTATGCTATGTTAATAACAAGTAATGGTAATGGTGTTGAATAATGGCCAGAGAAGTTTTTTGTAGAACATTATAATGTCACAGGAAAGTTTCCTTTTGATCTTTTGCATATGAAGACATAAGACATTTTTGTGAAATTTTGCAACAATTAGCGTAAGCATTTCTTTTAAATTTATGGACAAAAATGGGTTTTGTGTGATCGCAACTGTTCAGATCCAAAATCTATTTAGTTTATCGTTTTGTGCCCAATTTGAAAAAATTACCTCAAGGCATTCCTGATATTTTTCATTAATTTGAATGGTATCTATGGACACCTGGAAGAATTGAAAGAAAGTTTTCATTAAAGCAAGATAATTTCCCAGAATTAGTGCTATTATGAATGGTCAAATACCGTGGAATTTTTACTATGAAACAAACGTAACTGGTACCAAAAAAAAGTAAAAATGTGTCAGACACGTTCAGCTTTTTAAAAAATCCACTGCCCATTTAATTAAAGCTGTGTGGATATGTTGATCTTAGACACATTACATAATTTAAATCAAACTGTTTTCAGCTTTTGTAGGACACACTCACACCATGAATGAATTAAACAGATGAATTAAACAACTGAGACAAAGAGAAAAGCATGAATTATCAACCTAATTTTCCATCTGTGCAATCAGTGCTTATGAAGTCGAAACTGTCATTTTTGGCACAGTAGTAATTGCTTTTGGCTCATAGTGGACTTTCTGACTCATGAGAGAGAGGTGGTGGAACACAAGAGTGTTTCCGAAGCTCCCGAGCGTAGGACAAGACTTCCATTCAGGTCTTTCTAAGTGCTGATTACAACCCATGACAGAAGTTTCGCCCATGTCTGGTCCAACACTATATTTTATTCAAATCAAACCTCAACTGAAGCTAATAAATCTGATTAAAGCTATTGCTGCAGGAAACACCTCGTCCACAAAAGTGCATTTTCTTAAGTCAATACAGGTGGGTTTTTAGGAAAGCCAGTGGGGAAATTTCATGGTGAATGCAAGCGAATGCACCTTTCTGACCCAATTAGAATAAATTAGAAAATGTTCCCTTTCTTTCTTTAGAGATTAAAATGTGATGAAAATGACCTCACTTAAAGAGGCCCCTCAAGAAAGCACAAAGCTGAGATACAGCAAGAATGTTATGTAAACAGTCATTACTTTATTTTTTTTCTATTTTGTTTCTCATCAACCACATTTCAGAAGAAATCACTGCAGTAGTCCAAAAATATCACCAATGTTACTTCTCATACATAAGTAAAGAATCTTATAGAACGGCCAAATAGATGCATATTTTACTATATTTTATTTTATTGGGTAATTCAAAATATTTTTCAGTGTGAAAAGGTGCTCCTTGTTTAGAAGACTGAAGACTCACAACTTACACATTTTGACCACAACATGAAAATTGAGGTAAAGGTCTCACCTAACGTTGCCTTCATTTGATGTGAACTACACACCTGTAAACCTTTGTGACAACTTGCACAGTTGTTGTTACTACATTGACTAAATTAGTCACAGATAAACAGACAGAGAGATGTATAATCACAAGATTAGGTGTTGCATTTTGCCATGATGATACTGACACACACACATACCACCCACAAAAAAAAGGAAAAGAAAAACAAAGAAAAAGAAAAAAAGAGTACAGTAATACCTGATAAATGTACATTTGTGCACCAGATAAAGAAACATTTTTATTGGGGGTTACAAGAAGTTTAAAATCTCTGCACACCTGAATGAACAACAGGTGTGTAGGAGGATATATTTTTTTTTAGGTAAATTATAACCTCTGCACACTGTCTCGCTTCCCGCTATTTTATTAAATCACAACTTTTGTGTCCAACTGAACTTCATCAGGTGCCAAAACAATGTTCATATAATCACTCACACACAATTATATACACATATATATGTCCAAACCTACACATCAGGCAAAATTCAATCATCCAATTAGGGAATACTAACTGGTGAACACTTCACACGTGTGTATGCTATTAGTAAGATAACGAGACTAATAAAAATGGTGGGTTACAAGCTCATTAAAAGTAAAATAATCATTGACAGGATGTGTGTAGTGGATTAGTGTCCCTCAGTCGCCCCAAATCCCTGGCACCCTTTATGCAGGACTCCTGGGTCGGACCACTGCCATCTTCTATTTATTTGGCAGTTCAGAAATCAAGACTCATACAAGTCAGAGTGTGTCTGGCTATAGAGCTGGGTCAAGCTGAAAAGTGATCAGGGACTTGAACAACATGGCCTTTCTTGAAGGCAAGGTAGGCTCCCGAGAAGGCTGCTTCAAATTCTGGCTCTCTAGCAAGTTTTTCCAGCACCCTAAATAAAAAAGCAGTGATGAAATAAAATACATAATTTTCTTCCTCCAATTTCAGCAAGAAACAAAGCTTCAGCTAAGTTTAAAAGCCAACAACTGATTTAATAAATTGAGACCAAAATCCAGCACTTGACACAATAACTCAAAAAAGTCAATAAGTCACTTTTGAAAAGGAGTGCTGATGAGAAGTTCTTGTCTGCAGCCAATGATCTATTCATCCAAACTCTGTGTGAGTGGTGATGTAAACGAGGCCAGAGAAGGCCCTTGTGGTTCAGTGAGAGAACAAGTGTGTGTGAGATGTAGTGCAGTATGTAAACCTTTTGACATCAGTGTTTGGGCTTTCTTTATTAGAACATCTGCAGCAGCTGCCCTATAAATTCCCAGTGTTGAGAAAGCGGGAACAAAAAGTTCCATTTTTGTATTGCAGTGTACCATGGCAAGAAGTGGACCTAGTCGTGCCTCATCTGGAGCACCATAGCCAACGTTTTGGGAAAATCAAATTGGGGATGGAGAACTGAGATAGTGTTGGTGTATGTTTACAAACCAGTTCTGCACAGCAACAGACAACACTAAAGAGATCTTACTGATTGCCACCATATCAGCCCCAGACAACAGGCAAGATATTTGTCTTGGTTTTACTCTACAACACTCTACTACAACAGACCAAGTCAGGTCAGACTTGTGTGGTATTCTAGCAGCTAATGAGAAAAATTGGCTGATGTGATGACACTGTTGTTTCCTTTGTAAGAATGTCTTCAGTGTCAGTGCTATCTGCACGTTCGAGTTTTGCATCAGCCTCATGGACATATCTTTTTAAAAATTCCTCTTATTATGCCCTTATAAATATGCCAGATACATTCAATGACATATACATACACTCAAAGTTCAAATGTTCCTGGCACATTTTTTGTGACTTTCCAGACTTTTTGTTTATGAAAAAGAGGATACAATAGTGGATAGTTCAGGGATGTGTTAACAATGGAGTGTGCAAAGGTTAGCAGAGTTTTACAGTGAGGGAAATAATTATTTGATCCCCTGCTGAATTTTGTAAGTTTGCTCACTTACAAAGAATGGAACAGTCTCTAATTTTTATGGTAGTTTCAGTTTAATGGAGAGAGACAGAATATCATCCAAAAATCTAGAAAAAACTAATCACATAAAAGTTATAAATTGATCTGCATGTCACTGAGTGAAATAAGTATT
>VUQS01043329.1:0-16801 GCA_015108495.1 Heterochromis multidens
TGACAGTGTGTTTTGGATCATTTTCATGCTGAAAAATGAAGCTTTTGCCAATCAGATGCTTTCCAGATTGTATTGCTTGGTGGATCAAAATCTGATGGTACTTTTCCATGTTTATCATTCCATCAAGAATGATAAACAAGAACACCACTCTCCCACTACCCTCTGATTAGAACCAAAGACACTCACTGCTGTACCTCTCTCCTGGCCACCTCTGTACATATTGATGCTGATTTGAATCAAACATTTCATATTTGGATTCATCACTCCATAAGACCTGTTGCCACTGATTTTCAGCCCAGTTCTTATGTATGGCATAGCTTAGCCTTTTCCCCGTGTTTCCCTGTTTCCCTTCCTTAAGCTTCTTGACAGCCACCCTTCCACTGAAACCATTTCTGATGAGGCTTTGGCAAACAGTAGATGGATCAACTGAAGGACCGTATGCTTTTCTCTGGTCCTGTTTCAGGATTTCTGGATTCTGTCCTATTTATTAAGGACATGAGTTTCAGATACTGTTCTGAAAATGAATGAAAAAGAAATTAAAAGAAAAACTTTAAAAGACCTTCAGAAAGCCTGGAGAACTTTTGCTTAAGACCACTTCTGGCTCCTTGGAAACAAAATATAAAGAAATGAGGGGTGGCTCAAGACTCAGTACTGTAAATATTTAAAATAATAGTTTGATACACAAAATGCATATAAAATATATAACATATATATACATGACATTTTTGCTAAAGAGAGTCACTTTAGATGACCAATAATACTCTCATGGATGGCATTTATGACTATACTGCCTACCTTTGGTGAAAACAAAGGGAAAATTTAGTCTGATTCTGTCTGAAGATTAAAAAACTGTCTGCCTGCTTGAACCTCTAATATATAATAATTAACATGCTATATATCATTGCTTAGTCAATTAAGAACTAAAGAGTACAAATAACCAGTTGTGATCATGTGCTGGATTGTTTATAGGGCAGTCTCTGACTGTTGGTGATAGCTTTTTGTTTGCAAACTCTCAGCAAGAAAGTGACACAAACATCATGTATTTTTCCCAGAATGCTGAAATAGTCCCGAATGGAAATTCCAATACAAAAGAAAAAGCAAACAAAACTTCAAAACATGAAAACAAGCTGTAAAATTAACCAGAAAAAAAAAATTCTTTGAATATTGATTTTCAGTTTTTCAAGTTGCTGTTTGATGCTAACTTTGCTAATCTTCACTAATCTTCACTAATCTCTACTTTTTGCACTCAACCATGATCCAATTATTCCTTCTGTTCTAACTTTTTTTCTTAATTTTTCTTTTGGGTGAGATCATCCTCCATAAAATCACAGCAGACAGGCTTGCTTGTAAAATCACAACAACTAGCTATCTTAATATGCTGGTAATAAAATGTGTGTGATGAGAAGAGGGAAAGGTTGCTTTGAAAAGTACAAGCTCAGAGGATGAGCAGCTCTGTGAATAATAGGACTTGTCAAACTTACAAACCAGAAGGATCACAGGCAATCGGAGCTAAAATAAGACCCACAGTGGTAATAAAATTAAAAAGACTCTGCCTCTACCCTCTGATTAGAACCAAAGAGACTGTTTCAATTTAAACCTTCTCACATGAGAAGCCATTTCTGTGTAAGTAATGTGTGGAGCAGGTGTTCGTGGGCCTATTTGTGTGTGTGTATTTGCATGAGTTGAGGATATTAACAGGAAAAGACCACCACTTGAGCTGTCACCTTCAGTAGAAATGATTCGTTTGTAATACTTACAAGTCTTTTGAAACGGGATTTCTCATCCTGTGTTTTCTGGTTATCTCAGATTCATTACCTTAACTTGTTCTCATATCCTTCATTCGGCCATGCCTCTTGACCCCACAATACATGATGGCAACACATGAAAAGACTGAAGATTTTACATATACTTTTTCACATGACCACAAGCGGTAGACTATGTGAACTTTGGTCATTACAATCACCCTAAACCCATCTATCCATCCATCCATCCATTCATTTTTTTCCTCTTATCCAATTCAGGGTCGCAGGGGGGGACTGGAGTCTATCCCAGCTGTCATGGGACAGGAGGCAGTCTATTGCAGGTCACCACCCTAAATAATCAAACACTAATGTCTTTTTGTTTTACCCTAACCTTTTCCCAAGCCTAATAAAGCAGTGCTGTTGATGAGTCAAATACACTACATTATGTCTATGTAATATGTCTGAAAACAGTGGGCCATTATAGTACACAAACTCCAGTTCCCTTGGTGAAAGTCCTGAACTACCACCTCCTAAAATGGACTTTTTGATATTATGGTGCTACCTCACAAGAAGCAGGGAACTCATATGTCCACCATTGCAATCTTCCTTTTTGACTTTCTTTTGGCAGTTTTCATGGTGCTGGCATGTGAACTTAACACATCACCGCATAATGTGCTGTTAAGAGGCAATTTTACATATTTTCACATATTTCTGTGACATCAAGTTGCTTGACTAGATTTAGTGAAAAAAGACAACAATGTTAAAGAAGTAGGGGGGAAATGTGGTTTTTGGCTAACTTACTGAGCTGCACTTCAACATTTTAATAATTGATACAGTATTTCTATAATTGAAACCACTAGCTTTCCCAAATGTATTCTTTAAATTTATTGGCATGGCTTAGTTGTGGCAGGCAGATGCATGATGAGTGGACACTGTAAAAACAAATCAAATATATATTGTGTGACTTTATTATACTGATGTGCTCTGTGAACATTCTGCATATAGGGATATGCATTATTCATTGTTCACCATGATGTTAACTCTTGTTATGCTGTTGGCATACCTGATTAAGAGACAAGAAAACCTTTAAACAACTTTTGAACTACCTTTATTTTCAGCAGATGTGAACGTTTATCATAAATACTGGCATTTATGAAATTCTTGTTGCCTAAAATGTCAAAGGAAAACATTTAATTGTGCTGTGTCATGAAATGCTCAGGTTTAGTGTTTACTGTGTAGATGTTCTTACTTGAGCTAGCATTATCAGTATCACTCAAAAAAAATCTCAGTGGTATACCAAGCTACAGTAAATGCCTTGTTATTTAACTTTAGATTTCTAGATGTTTGACTCCTTATCATGAAACTGCTTTTAACACAGTAAGTACATTTTACTCTATGCTTGACTCTATTTGTGTGAGTTACAACACTGCGAACACTGCACAGGCATGGACTTACACATAACTGGCAATGTAGCTTGAAACAGATTGGGTCAGGACTTTCTTTGCATTTGAGAAATTAAGAACGGGAGAAAACAAATAAATAAAACTGGAATAGGTTTCTATTCAGGGCTGGAGCCTCCTTCCTAACCCTTTTCTGACAACATGTGAGTTTCGGAGCAACATACTGCACATAAACAACATGGAGCGGAAGCCTGTGACAGGGTGCAAGCAGATCAGTCTGATCCAAAAGAGGTGGCTCGTGGAAAGGATATGAGTGAGTGTTCAAGCCTAGAAAAAAGGAGAATAACAAATTCAAAATGTCAGCCTGACTGTCAGTGCTGTGATTGGACTAATGCTCTGTGGTTTTCCAAAGCAGCCTCTGTCTGTGCACATCGGCTGCAGCACGTCAAACCCTATCAGAAAGACCACTCTATACAGCAACGCACAGCTCAGCACAATACAACACAACAGTATAAACAACAAAGATCAAGAGCCACAGTATCTCAGTATGACACTCCTAAAGACCGTCGAAACGCCCATTCTCGCTGTCTCAAACACACACATACCAAATCTCTTCCAACTAATGCACAAACACATGCATGCTCCAAAAAAAAGCACCCACTCACATATATACATGTATTATACATGTATGGATGTATAATACATGTATGGATGTATAATACATGTATGGATGTATAATACATGTATATGGATTATCACAGTCTCTAAGGATCTATCTTGCAGATGAAACAAAGCAGCCTTTGTTTTTTCTTCCATCACCTCAAGTGAAGGTGTCAGTTGCATTTTTGAGGGTGTTCAATAATCAACAATGCTGCCTACATTACAATAGGAGGATACATCCTGTTGTTAACACAGTTGTGCGCACCTGATCTTGTTTGGAGCAACTGGGCAGTGAGATCATTTCCTTTGTTTTTAGCATCTAATGGCATAATTGTGTGCCATGGTGCACAGCTCCCCTGTGCCTAGGTAATGGTGGGGAGATGCCACCCTCTTTCCAAAGCAAACCATGTTTACTCTTATGCAGAATGACAAGCACATGCAGGGAAACTGACAATGTGCAAGTGTAAATTAGGTCCCCAGTCTGCTCCGCATTAATTATGAATTAAGTATAATTGCGGTGGGATTTTCTGAAGTCAATTCATTTGGACTGACTATAATATGAATATCTTTCTAGCAAACAAGCTGTAAGTTTTAACGGGCTTAAAAAGAAAAGCACAGGCAGAGTAGAGTTTCTGCCGCATCTGTTCCAAAACACAAAAACAAGTTGAACAATAATTTAAAGAAAAGTCTACATAGCGCTTGAAGTGCTTTGTGATATAGTGGAGCAGAATAGTGACTGATGCAAATGATATGGTGTTTCTAGAGAAAGCCTTTTTTTGATTGCTGAATTTCTATTTCATGCTCTGCTTATGTACTTTTATGTTTTTATTACAATAACAAAGCCAAAACCAAAAATGCATGCACAGAGTAGTGTTTTTGCCAATTGGAAGTGCGCAGCAAGCCGATTGAACCGAAATTATTCACCTATAGAATAGCAAGATCCCTTATTATTCTCTGTCTAGGTTGCTTCGTTGACCATGCTCCTGATTAAACCAGTGGAGTTTCCCTGGATTTGTGTTACAGAGAAAGAAGAATCCAAATTACAGCTAACTAAAAAGGTACCAAGCAAAACAAACTACTGCAAGCATAAGTTATTTACAGATATAGAAATGGCACACAAATAAGCACAAAAACTGCAAACCAGCAACCAAAGTAAAGGGCCTTGTGTTTTGGCAGTGCTTGTGGAGTCTATTTTATTTTTTCTATTTTTGAGGCAGTGCAGGATTCAATCCCTACTCTCCCAGGTGAAAGTCCTCTGCCTGTCCTATTGCACAACTCCTACATGTTTTTTTTTTTTTTATACTACTCACCTGATCACCTGATGAAACCTGTGATCAGCCAAAATCCCATATCAGGGGCTTGATTTTTGAAGCTTAAAATCAGAGCTCAGAGGAGGTGTAGGAGTCTAGTTACATCTGAGATCACTTGAATTACAACATGCTAAAAAGTTACTATGGATTTTCTTTTTGATCCAAAGATGCCAAAAACACCTTCCCTATTGTGGCTTAGGAGCAATTTTTTGTTCATGTTGATTTTATTCAAAAGCCCAGCTTATTTTACTGAAATATATAACTGATATCTAAGGCTGACAAGGATGATTTCTTAAAATGGCTTATTTTCTTACTGACTTGAGGATTTGTGTTTTTGCTATTAATATGAATATTTTAGCATTTCCTATAGACTAATAATGTATAAACTTCTTCAGGGTTTGCTTATTCATCACATGTGCTGCTTTTTTATTAAAACTTTCACCTAAAATAACAATTCAGAATTTCAAAGGTTCTTGGGAACCAACTTCATAATGCAATCCAGTTACAAATGGCTAAAACTAGCCACAGTTGTTGGAGGCATCTGTGCAGTTTTGGAACAAATGGAAAAGGTGTTATTGTCACTGCCAGTTTTTAACTGACAGTGAACAATCAAAGATCAGTTAGCATGTCAGAATAAAGAAAAATTGATAAAAGCTTAGCATTGTGTAACCTCTCCAGAAGGACAACTAGGAACAAGCAGCAGACAATAAGAAAAGTCCTTATGTAACTATAACTGCATTTTTATATTTTGCAGTATTTACCCAAAGATGCCAACATTCAAAAGTGTGTTGTTGAAAATAATGTCTGACCTTGGTTAGGAAAAACTAAACTCCCTTGAAAGGAGTCTTGTGACTCTGCCTGAACATATTTTGCCTCCAGTCAGTTTGAAAGTAAACTTTTTGCTCCTTTCATGGTCAACAAATGACTCTAAATCATAAACAGAACTACATTCTTTCACAGTGTATCAAGATATTTTCAGTCTAAAACCATGAATTATTAGGTATTATTTTGCAGGGGTTCATGTTGCCAGATTTGCATAGCATTAATTTACAGGATTCTAGCATCCTTATTATGAAAATAATGAAACACTTAGTATCGAGCAATAGTCTCTTATTAAGTCGGATTTTTGGAATGAAAAGTATTTAGTGTTTACACAATAATTAGTCATAGTAATGAGAGTGATTTAGAGTGAGCTTGACTGGTTGGCTGTTGAACATCATGAATACACACTCACATGGGCACTGTACACAAACACTGAACATTCACAGCCTGGAAATGACCTACGGAGATGAAAACAGCCTCCCCACTCACAGAGAATAGGCCTATTATCATGACAACAGATATGTTGGACTGTCCAGTGAAGAGGAGGCTACTGCACTATTGAGAGAGGGGGGCTAATTTCCACTCAGTGGGGTTGTAATGAGCCTTTCATCCTCTTATCCAGCCCGGTTACCATTAGAAACCATACCAGCTCTGACAGAAGCAGCAAAAAACAGCAGAACTACCACAGCATTTATAATAAGGCAGAATAAATATGTGTAATTTTAAGATCCAGATATTGTACTGTATACTTTCCAGAAGGCTAATGATGTGTCTCATCTTTATGTGAAAATCAGCATGACAAATTACCACTGGACTGTAAAATGGGGAAATTTTATGAAAAAGAAAAATAATATCTACAAATTAGTCATTGTACACAAAGACTATAGTATAAATGAGAAAAATGTTTTCCTGAAAGATGACTTCATGCTGTGCAGCAGGTTTTTCAAAGTAGAAAATTTAAAAGGATATAAAGTGCACCACTTTTTAACGAGCCTTTAGTGAACCACTTTTTAATGTTTTTTTTCTTTGTGATATACTAAACATAAGCTTCATACAAATTTAGTGTCATTGTCTTGCATATTGCATTGGAAACTTACAGTTACGTACAGTTTTGAATATATTATTATGAAATATCTTCTGTAGTTAAAGCATAAAAATCACACAGTATGTCTGTTAAAATAAAGACATTGCAGAGCTAATTTGAACTAGTATGACATTGATAAGAAGGGCCAGATTACAGAGTATGGCTGCATGTGCTTGGTGTACAATAAAAAGGTTTCCTGCTGGGTCATATGCAATCAAAATAGCAGGTATAAATCATTTCTTTAATCAGCGCACAGGGTCGTTGCACTAAATCTTTCCATGAAGTAAGAGTACAGGTTATCAGTGCAGAATTAATCACTTTTCTAAAGACATCCTTCTACTGAGGCAAAAGAAAGAAAGCAATTGTGGACCTCTTGGAAGGTTTTATTGTTCCAGCCTTAATGCGTGGTCTTACACCTCAAGGAGGTGTGAAAGCCTTGAGCTTGTAAAGAAGTCCTGCAGCATTTCTGATAAAGGCGTGAATCACCAAGGTGATGCAGATAATACAAAAGATAGCACAAAATACACTCAGTGACACATGGACATGAAGTAGCTCAGCTGAAATGGCCTGAATACGAGAAGGTTAGCCAAACAAACAGATTGCATATGAATGACAATGAGGCAGAAAATTGGTGAGAGCAGCAACATATATCAGCAGAAGAATAAGAAGCAATATTGCATGAGGGCTTTAAAATATGCAGGTAGGTTGTGAAGTTGGTTCTAAGTGCACAGGCTGTTGCTGTTGCCACCCAGCAAGCACTCCCACATATATTTGCCATTCTCTCTCTCTTTCTCTCTCTTTCTCACTCACTCTCACTCATTGTCTTTCTCTATGTCCCTCATTCACTCATAAAACCACAGAAATAAAGAGAGAGACAGAATGACAGAGTGAGCATTAGAGGCTAAGGGATGAATTTCCCAGCATCTTTTGCCTCCGCCTCTGACCATCTGCCTCTCTGGCAATAGCCTTCCTCTCCCGAGGTTAAACTCTAAATTGGCAGTCAGCTAAGCAGCCACTTAGACAAGAAGGTTCAGGTGGGTAAAGTCAAATAGATATATACTATGTTGTGCTATACACACTGGGTAAGTGCATATTGAAAACAAGAGAATAAAATACTGAAATACTGGTAAATTGGACCGGTGAAATGTTCACTTCTAACAAACAGGGATGGAGAGAAGGCTGGGGTGAACGGAAATTGACAGGCAGATGGTGAATGATGAAAATTGAGAAATAAATTAGAGAACAAAATGAGAAATGCATAGGAAGGAATGAAATGCAAGTGTAAAAAGAGAGACGATTGAGGAACACAGATGGAGAAAGGAGTGAGTGGAGCAGCGGGCAAGAAATGGAGATGAAAATACAGGGATGAAAATTAGAAATCGAAGAAGAGAGATGAAGAGCAAGGCAAGGTCAAAGAGAAAAATCTGAAATAAAATAATGGTAAATAGCTTATTCTTTGATATCAGAGGGCACAAAAAATACATTTATGTAAAGAACAGCTTGTCACTGAGGTAGCCTATGGTCTTGTCCCTGCACTCAAGCAGAGACAGAAAATGAATACTGACAGAGAGAGAAGAACAGAAGAAGGAAGAAAAAAACCCCACAAATGTCAGGCTAGTATTAAGTCAGAATCTTAAATCAGCCCTCTCATCTCACATCACACCAACAGGCCCTCTCTAAAAAATGAATAACCAGGATAGAAAGCCTGCAAGAGAACCTCATATCCAAGTTAATTAGACTTCTCAGTGCTGATTTTTCTTGCTAAACAGTGACGTAATACTGAGAAGCGATGACACATCTAGGATGGTGTTTCATTTGTTTCATTAGTTTCAATGTGTGGCAACAGGCGGATTTACAACTGGACTGCCACCCAAGGATTGGGCAGTCATCCCACAATCTCATGGTTACCCCACATTCAGTCTGGCATCGCAAAATGCCACCGCCTGTGCAGCCTCACACACAAAATAATCAGCACAGCCGTATTTGTCACATAAACCCAAAAAAACACAAAAGAATTAAAATATCTAGTTGAAATGCATGCTATTGACTGAAAACTGATTGATTTAATGTAAAATGAAGCCCGTGTAGTCTCTATGTGTCTACGTGGGAGCACCATATTTGCATGTGTTCGTTTGCTCGTTGGCCTGGCAGCAGCTACTCAGAAAGTGGGACTGAGAGCCTGTTACAGCAGTCCCAGTGTGTGGCCTCCCTTGGCACACAAACACAAATTTGCTGAGGGACGACTGCTGTGGCAGAAAGCTTCTCTGCAGACAAAACCTCTTAATATTCCTTCCAAGTCCATTAAGGCCTCAAGAGATTGGCCGGGATTGATTGTTTGTACTTGATATTACCAGGGGCTTCAAGGCCAGATCCTCGTCGAAAATTAGAGATGGCATTTTGTAAAGCCTAAGGAATTGAAAAACTAAATACAAACCTGTGCGTTGCTATCATCCCCACAATGAGCAATGATGAAGGAAGCCTTCATCTAATTAGCAAATTCTTGTTGCCATCTCTTTTTAGCTTGAGGGTTCATTGACAATTGGACTGTTTTTCCAAGTCAGTGACTTTCAAGTTTTTTATATGTTTTCAGGCAAGATAGAGTTTTTCCAGTCAATTGTTCAATTATAAGGCAGTGACCTCTCCACACCCCCTACACACACACACACACACACACACACACACAAACAAGAAGAAGACAGGATTCCTTCTTGTGAAGCCTAATGCAGACAGTCAGGTGCAGAATAAAAAGCCATGACATAAAATCGTGCTTTATGAATTTCTTTAAAAAAAGAATAACAGTCTAAAGGGTTCGGATATCAATTCACAACAATACAAAAAGGCTTAAATTCTGAGTGGATAGTATAATAAAGCTAGTCTGTTTTATTCACTTCATTCAACACAAAGGGGAGTCTATACATAAAATAGAATGTAACTTTAAGAAATCTGAACATTGAAAAGTCCTTTGTGGTGATCTCCTACAAACTGGGTACTCTTAAATGGAATAATAATTATCTTAAATCATTGAATTTGTCACTCTTCAATGAAGAGCTACCATTTACACAAAAAGAAAAGAAAAATGAACAGTGTAAAGCTGTCTTTACTTAGACAGATACTTACATATCAAAATAACACCATTCCAGACATGCTTAAATTTAGTAGGTATAACATTTACCTCAGTGTATAAGTGTATTAACACTTGGTGAAACAAAACACAAATCAAAACTGAAGCTGACTGCAGTTTTACAAGTGTTCAGTCATAAACCAAAGCAGGCTATTGGACAAATTTGAATTTTTAATGTGAAAAGGGAATCACTGAAGAGATTACAATTTATCCTGAGGGGAACATGAATGTCTATACTAATTTCTTATGACAATCTATCTAAAGCTTAAGACATTTTACATCCAAACACAGATGTTAACCTTATCATTTCTTTAGTGATGCAGTTTCAAAGGGAGGGAGTCCCATGTGCTAAACTGCATCTGCAGGGGGACTGGTTACCAAAACACTGAAGGAAAGCTTGGACCCCAAATCACATAGAGGGAGTGTGTCTTTATTCTACTAAGGGCTCCATTACTCCACAGCTTTACACAGCAAGTAGTTGTTTGCTGCTCTAATAATGTTATCTTACTTATAGAAACATCAAAGGACAATCAACATCTGAAGGATTCATGCTTTGGAGAGCACTGGTCAACTTTGCCAGTATTATAGGAGTTGACTGATAAGATGAGGTAGCCAAGTTAGACCTGTAAGATACATTAATAATGTAATATGTGTGTGTGTGTGTGTGTGTGTACATGTGCACACTCATGCAAAAAATGGTAAGTGACAAACTGAACCTTGGTTGCACCTAACAAGTCATTTAGTCTCCCACTGAGCCATCAACACTCCAAAGTGCATGTCCATAGTGTGTCCAATAAAAAGGGAACAGTTTTGGCAAAATGCTGAATTCAATTCCATTTATAGTTCTCTTTTTTTAAGGATGTATTTATCTCCACTTGAGATATGGCTAGTTATATGAACGCAATATTAGGAAAAGAATTTTCATTCTAGAAAGGTAAAGTTGATTTATATATAAAATAGAAAATTATGAAGTGATTTAACTTAAAAATGTATCAACATGACCATTACTAATCAATAATGCACTTCTTCTACACACAGTTTAGACTGCAAGCTGTGTATTCCTAATCACAAAGTAAACACAAGATCAAAGCACATGGTCTTTTAAGATATGAATCAGTCCAATCTGCCAAGTGTGTTGCATAAACCCCCCTCTGTCCTGCTCTGGTTATGAATATCATCCAAGAGGCTGGGCTATTAATAAGTGGACACACACATGCACACACTTCCTACTGGGAAGATATGGACCAGAACAAGGCAGTCACTAATCTCAATGGGTGAACAGCTTAGAGCAGTGTTGAGTAAGTGTTGAGGGAATACAGTCCCATCATCACCACAACAAAATACACACTTCCACTCAGACACACATGTACTCCATTCATGTGGGATTTCATGTGATGTATGGCCCGGGGCAACCATAGTCCTGAGTCTGTAGTGATGAAGGAACCTTATTGTTCCTAGCACAGAGTCTGGGCTGGTTTCTGGGACACTGAAATGCCCTAGCAAATATGTTGTGGGGTCACATGTCACATGACAGACAAAGCCAACGCTTTTTAAAGATTAGGGGGGGAAGGGGCAAATATAGTCAAACTGGAGGCTGTGATGTTACATCAGCGTGTATAAGTCACTCAGACCATCTCCCATATAGTAAACTTTGGGAGATTGGATTTCAAATTTTGACCAGTAAATGACAAACTAATTTTCATCCATGATAGCCTTAATAAATCATATGGCAAAGACCATTCCAACAACAGAGAAACTGTAATGAAATGCTCTGTGTTAGTTTCCAGCAATGATGCCAAGTGGGATACAAACTCTGTGGGCAGACACTGAGCCAGACAAATCAGCAGAGTGGAAGTTTCACTTCCTTTGCATCTGAACTTCCATTAGAGCCTTTTTATATATGTTACAGTAAAAGTTTCAGGCCACAAAAGAGCACCCTCTTCTATTTTTTGCATGGCAAATGTTCCCCTCAATTCCCTGCTACTGGAACTCTGCCTTCTGAATGTCACAGCTGAAAGCAGCCATAAAACTCATACATTAAAAAAAGTTTCTTGGAAAAGCAGTTGTGGCAGGAAATAGAAAATAAATCTGGGTGCATATATCCATTATCAGGGCACGTTATCGTCAGAAGGGAGTCTGTGGAGAGAGAGGAAACCAGGCTGGGTCTCTATGTGTGCTGTAAGATAGTGGAAACCAATTTTCACCTCCTCCCTCCTCATCCCCAACACACTACTTGATTCAGCCCTCGCTAACTCTGCACAACCAGGACTAAATCATTTCATCTAAATAAGCTAGCCAAATGTTTTACACCTCTGCATATTACTGAGAGGCGATAAGGTGCTGGTTCACCATTCTGTGCAAAGCATCTCTCCCTTTCCCCCGATTTTTTGTCTGTTCCATGGGCCTAACAAAGATGAGCAGGACTGCAAACTTCTGTGCATATGAGGGCTGCAGAGATAGAAAAGTGCAAAAATACGGAGGTGAGAGTATTTTAAAACCTTGCCATTTCTTATACCCTCGACGATAAAACAACAGACAAGCCATTTTTTATGTTTGTGTTAAATATTCCCATGTGCGCCACCTCTATGACAGCTTATTCTCAGGCAGATTTATCACAACCCTTATCTGCTCAACTCAACAGACAAAGGCAAGGCACATGGCTTACACTGCAGCGTGCTTATGCCTGAGGCACAAGACAAAGCATACGATCAATACAAATCTTCAGTCTATACATTGGACAGGGCTGAGTTGACATACATCCTTCTAGCAGCCATACATCACAACTTCTTATTTAATTAGCTCCCTGAAGAGCTTTATATGTCTAGTAATTCAGTCATTGTACTCTGTGCCAGAAAAGAAATAATATGCCATCGACGCTAAGTGTTGTTGCTCTTTGTTGTTGTGATGAAGGGAATCTATTAATGATACAGTACAGATTTAAGGAAATATATAATTAGTCTTAACACCATTTAATCAATGGCCTTCATCTGTTTCACCATGGGAAATAATGTGGACTTAATTCTATGATCTGCTGCAGTTTAATCACAAGATCAAACCTCTTCCAAACCTAATACCAAGGTAGCTGCTGCTCTCACAAGAGATACCTTCTGGAGTTACTGTGTCAACATTAAATGTTTTCCCAACAGAATCTGCACAGACGTGGCATTATTTTGAAGTCTAGGAACAAATCTGGAAAGCGCAAAAGGGTCAAAACCTTAATTTACTACTTAAGAGTATTTTTGGAAGAAAGCTGTTGATGCTCATAAAGGCAGCAAAAATGTTGCAGGTTGCAGCATTGCTTCTATTTTCATGTTGTTCATTACTGTGCTCTTAAATGGAAATCCTTCAAAATCCCCATAAAATGATATTCACGCATTCTAAGTCTAATGTGCTTTCTGTAAGAATCCATGTGGAATCAACTACCAAGTTGTAAGAGGACTAGATCTAAATATCATGTTTATGTGCTTAAAAGACTCAGGAGTGGCAGTTAAATTTCAATCCAGGGTCAAAATGTCATACAGAATAGAAGCATAAAGATCAATTCACCACTCTTTCCCTTGGTGTGATTTTTTTTTTTTTTTTTTTTAAATCCGGGGTAGATTCACCAAGCAAATATCCCTTTCCAGAATTATCCTGCTCCACACTCACACGGGTATACACATCTACACTTGAAAGTTGCAGTCTTATGTACTAAGTAACCCCACTGGAACAAAAGTGCATTGCTTACAGACATAAGAGTGGTGGTTTTTATTTTATTTTATTATTTCTAATATATCTTGTCTGGCCAACAACTGACCCTGCAACCTTCTGGTGCAAAGTCCATCTCCGTAACCCTTGGGCCACTTTTATTTTCATTTTGTATGCACAGTTGTTTGGATGTTGTTAGCTGTCTTTGGAAACTAAGGTAAATAGAAAAATCACATTTGGCTCAGGCCCCAAGTAGTGTGACCACCGTGAGGCTGCACCATCTTCCATAATTCACTGCTGTCCTGATGGATTCTGTGTTGTTAGGGGTGAAAATTAACAGTTTTCTCTTTGTCTAGAGTTAAATACATTTGGGGATTAAATGTAAGAAATGCATTTAACTTCCTTAATGTTTCCCTACATGGAAAATTAAGAATAATTATATACTGGTTATAGATAGATAGATGTTCATGTGACTAGACTAGAGGGAAATATGACAGCATGTGCAGAAAAATAATAATAATAATGATGACAGAAAAATAATTTCAAGTGTCCGACCAATGGTGATTTTAATTCAGTGCTTAGCGTCGGGGACATGAATAATTTGGTAAAGCTCCAAGCCAACAAATTTTCAAAACGCATCTGTCAATTCATGGAAAGATATGAGTGCAACATATGTGAGAATATTAAAGTCATGTTTGATGAAAACTTAAAGAAGATATTCAGCCATTTTAATGTCACCTAAATTGTATATCGTAAATTTGTCAAAACCTGATAAAGCCCCGCATCTATGAATTTTCTCCACAGTGTAATACATTAAGCGTTAATCACCATAATAAGACATTTGCATATGAATATGTAGAATCTGTAGGCAAGAGACAGAAATTTTTGGTACTGGAAGTTCTTTGGTTTTCATTTGTAGGCCACTTGTAGTCTCAGTGCTATTGGCTAATCAGGATTGAACAGGGTTTTCTTGCATGCTGGTTAACAGTCTATTTGGGAAGCAAAAGAGAAATTGCATTTTCCAAAAGCAATCTCAAAACAGTCGGTTATCATCTGAAAATGATTTAGCTTTTTATTACCTTTTTAAAATTATCTGCATTTCTAAACAATTACCTGCAAACCCAACAGCCCGGATATTGGCTGGCTACACTGGAAGCCCCGAAAAATTGATTGTTGCCCCCAGAGTGCAAGTCAGCAAAGTAGCCGATGTGAACCAAATTTGATAAATATTTATTTTAGCATTATATAAGGGCAATTATCAGTTTAATAACAAAGGTAAAGCTGCAGCCAATTTTGAAATTAACCTTTTCACTTCAGTCTCTAGTGTTCACAGACAACTTCAAAAACACATCCTCATATTTATAAAAATGCAGTCCACAGTGTATGAAGACAGCCTTTTATGACGGAGAAGAGCTTGATGCTGCAATGCAGCAAAGAGAAGGGAAACCTCTGAAAGAGACTTTGGAGCCTTAATCTTTTTTGCACATTAGCGTTCTTTTGAATGTCTGATCAGAGTTCAGCGTTTTTCATGTGTGCAGTTACAACATATAGTTGTAGCACACGTAATCTTCCCCAAATTGGGCCGTATAATAGGTAGACTCTCAAGTGAACAGCAGCGTGGAACGAACACAAGTACATTCACTCTACTGTTGTGGTCAGATTTAATCAGAAAACACTCTCCAGGGGGATTTTTGTTTCTGCATAATGGGTTTGATACTAATGTAAATCTTGATAATACTGTACATTTAAAATGCAGAACTTGTATTTACAACCAGGTGTATTGCTACTAAGAATGTAAATACTTCAACTACTGCAAGTGAGTCATATGTTTGAACACCTATGGCTCATGAGACGATACTAATGCATAGTGACTTTGCATAATGAAACAAGTGCTGCTTTGAGGACACTGCTGGTGGAAGACCAAGACAGAATTAATCTGGTTTTCTAGCCAAACAAGGTTAAAAAGGCATGTGACATCATCCACATGTGGATAATTGTTCAAGTGGATGTTCAGCTCTGTCGTGTGCAGTTTCATGATGACAAAGCTGTATAACAGAACAGTCTGAACACTGGAGGTTTATAAATTTGCTGTAAAGACTGTCTATGCCTATTGTGACAGATACACGGGCTTTCTGTGAAAAATCTACACAGACTTTAATGCATCTGGATGCTGAAGTAGTTCAGTTTCAGTATGTGAGGCAAGATTTTTGCGTTGTGCAGTCTGTTATTTTCCTCCTCATTAGCAAAGCTTACATTACATCTTACTACTAGCATATTAATTAAAGACACGGTTTGTAAAGAAAAACGACATTTAGTCTTTCACTAACCGGAATATGCACATAGAGGTCACATATTAGATCATGTGTGGCATTAAATTTGGTCTGTAAGAGCAAAAGAATGTCTCACCAAATTCAGTGGTGGGATAGCATTTTTATAGCTCTATGTCCAATGTGCTCTTCCAATTATACACAAATTATTAGGGAACAGTTCACAAGACTGAGAAACACTGAAAACAGAGATGCAATACTGGTATTGCCCACCCACCCTGACCACCACCCCACGTATTTCTTTTTTGTTTTTGTTTTTTTGGTTGAATAAGACCAGCAGTATGATTATACAGGGTGGGCCATTTATATGGATACACCGTAATAACATGGGAATGGTTGGTGATATTAAAGTCCTGTTTGTGGCACATTAGTATATGTGAGGGGGCAAACTCCCCAAGATGGGTGGTGACCATGGTGGCCATTTAGAAGTCGGCCATCTTGGATACAACTTTTGTTTTTTCAATAGGAAGAGGGCCATGTGACACATCAAACTTATTGGTAATGTCACAAGAAAAACAATGGTGTGCTTGGTTTCAACGTAACTTTATTCTTTCATGAGTTATTTACAAGTTGCTCTTTGTTCACAGCCATTGACATGTCGAAGAGGTTAACACGTGAGGAGCGGATCGAAATCGTGTTGATATCTGG
>VUQS01043332.1:0-22776 GCA_015108495.1 Heterochromis multidens
GGGAACACCGAGGCGTTCCCAGGCCAGCCGAGAGATGTAATCTCTCCAGCGTGTCCTGGGTCTGCCCCGGGGCCTCCTCCCGGTGGGACATGCCCGGAACACCTCCCCCAGAAGGCGCCCAGGAGGCATCCTCGTCAGATGCCCGAACCACCCCAACTGGCTCCTTTCGATGTGGAGGAGTAGCGGCTCTACTTTGAGCCCCTCCCGGATGGCCAAGCTCCTCACCCTATCTCTAAGGGAGAGGCCAGCCACCCGTCGGAGAAAGCTCATTTCTGCCGCTTGTAATGATGTAAAAATGTAAGTTAGAAAATATCCAAGTCATTTCATGATTGACTGCCTCTGGATCAGTGCCAGGATTTATTTTCTGTAGTCTGTGCTGCTACTGAGGAGGGACTTGGGAAATTCTGATTTCTGTTTAAGGGACTGATTATCTATTTAAAGATATGTTTGTCAATGTTATGCTCTATTTAAACTTTGACCAGTCTCAGAAAAGGTAGGCAAAAGGCATCATCTTGCCTTCCTTGCAAAAGTTCATACCATGTGTCCTAGTTGAGAAGCTGCTGTGCATAAGCAGAGAAATAACACTCCAACAATACATTGCAACTGGCAGTGGTGGGAGGAAAAGACTTTGTGCAGAACCAGGCTCAGGGTGGAGCAGCCATTAGCCTGTAGCAGCATAACTAATTTCAACTAATCCAGTTTTAACTATAAGCTTTATCAAAAAGGAAACATTTTAAGCCTAATCTTAAAAGTAGAGAGGGTGCGTTTGTCTCCTGAACCTAAACTGGGAGCTGGTTCCACATGAGAGGCGCCTTACAGCTGAAGGATCTGCCTCACATTCCACTTTTGGAAATACAACTGCTCTAAAATATCATCATTCAGGACTTTGCATGTGAAGAGAAGGATTTTAAAATCAGCTAATTTTTGCAGTTATGTTTTCAGAGAAATGATTTTGACATAAAGAATAATTTAATCTTCAATTTGGCTCGCTTGCTTGGAGAGACTGGAACTAGACCAATGAATCAATTCTCCACGTCATTGTTTGAGCTGTCTCCCACAATCAAGAACCACGTCAGCTTGGCGTGACTCATGCAGGGATGCACAACTGATACCCTGTTATGAAACACCAAGTCACACTGGGCTTCACAGACACACACACACACACAAACACAAACACACAGACATCCTTCAACTTTAAATGACACCATGGTCACGGTATGTTTGAGGCAGACTGGAAGGCAGCCGAGCAGCAGGGGGCTGCTGCCTGGTATTAGTCGTACCCTGGGAAGGCAAATTTAATCTAAATGCAAATATCTTCACCATCCAGACAGACTGGACCAAGTCTTAGACTTGCTTGCTTGTTTTCATTTTCCAGCCCTGCTGTGTAAAATATCAGACTGCTATAATGCTTATAATGGGCTACAACAATATGTTATTGTGCTCATGATTATTTTAAAAAATAAATCAATTTTCCTGAAGTCGCAGGAGCTGTTAAAAGTTCTGTGTTGAATCATGGGGCCGGAGGAGGATTGTGATCATCGCAGCAGTCCATGGATGGACAAATACTGATAAGTGTGAGTGTGATCTTACCAGACACTCCAAAAGCCTTGCAGGTCTGGCGATGATGATGAGAAGCTTTTTCACCAACTCTGTGACGAAGATTACCTCAGAGCTCTCTGAACGCTCAAACGCCTGACACACAGACAGACAGACCAAGAGGCAGAACGACAGATATACATCAGCATTTTTAACATTTACAAAAAGTGACATCTGACAACAATGATACACGCACACAGGACAGAGAAAGTCTGTCAGTCAAAAGAGAGATGGAGGCACAAAAGAACATGTTCAAAAAGCTTATCCAATCAAACCTAATTGAGGCAACCCAGAGTAATCACAGCAATCTAATCAAGCTGTAAAAATGGGGTCTGTGATGAAATTCCCTGATACCTGTTATCTTCTCTGGCAAATCACATGCACAATTAGCCTCCAATCTGGCTCTCGCTAAAGGCTTTGTGTGTTTGAAGGAAATTAAAAAGACCTGAGCTGAATCACTTCATCACGAATCTTCCAAAGCTTCACACATCCCGATCATCTGTTCTGCTCATGATTTGTTTTATTGATGTTTACTCACAAAGCTTATCTAAAAATTAAACTGTATGTAGTTCATCTGCTTTGCCTTTCTCTCTCGCTCACTGTTTAAACTATTTTGCTGGACAAAAAAAAAAAGGTTCTATACAAATTATGGCTGGGAATTAGAAGTTGTTCAATACAAGTACAAATGCAAAAAATATTTTTATTTATTTTTTATTTATTTAAAAAGGACAATGCAGTTTGATATAGTTCCAATAAGGGAGCATGAAACTGATGTGCTGCACATTGAGTTTATAGCTATTGCTAATTTCCAACCCTTGTCCCTTCTTGGGCTTTTACATCCAGAGTGCACAAACAAGATTTATAGCATTCAATTCAAACCTCAATAAACTATAAACACAAAACCAAATAAATACACATACTAGAAAAATACAGCGTAAGAAAGAAAAAATCTGAATAATTGTGAAATTATAGTATAATAAATTAAAATGATTGCAGCTCTGAGAAAGCTGAATCTGTTCATCTGGACATAGCATTTATTGAGCATGCATCAAGAGATTGCAGCTCTGATTTACCTTTAACCAACCTTTGACCTTTACTGCAAAAGATTTAATATCTGTAATAAATTTGATTTCAGTTGGAAGTGTGTTCCATAGATGACACACATTTATTAAGATTGTCCAAATGATGTGGTATTTTACAGTTGCCATTCACCATGCTCCTAGTAACACAAATACTGTCTTGTCTTTGAATGTATCCAGAAAGATACTCTGGGCCCAGACTATTTATGGATTTGAAGACTAATTTAAGAAAACACAAATGAATTAAACTCTCAAAACTAAGTAAATTATATATTTTTTAAATGTTATGATGCAACCGGACAGGTTTTTCATCTGCTGCTACATACTTTCATTCTTTCTAATGAACAGCAGGGGGCAACTAATCTGGCTGCAAAAAGTCCGGTTGCATAGAAATATACGGGGAAAGAAACTTGCAGCTCCCTTCATCTATGAACTCAGTAAACATTATCCTGTAGAGATTATGGCCTTGACTGCTAGTTTCAAGTCATATTAAACACAGCATGTAGTTTATTTACTAAATTCTAGTCCCCTTTAATGTCTAGAAAGACAATAAAGCATGAGTATGCTTTAGTGTCTGAGAAGTTACTACCATATGTGAGTGCAGTCCCTTGGTTTCACAGTCATATCTGACCTGCACACTTTCCAAATGGCAACAGTGAAACTGCTCAGCTTAAGGATTCAAAAACTGGACTTTGCAAACACTTGGGTGACATCAGAGTGGTTCTGTGCATCTTTTGTAAGCAGTCTATTGCTTCACTGTGTTCAGCACTTTGTCTGCTATTTGGTGTGGAGATGGTACAGCACAATGGGTTTAGCAACCATTTTTGTTGGAAACAGCTGCTTGTTGTGGCTAAAAATCAGGTTGATGAGAGCCAAAAGAGAGATCCAATGCAACTCAGTTGTGAGCCATACAAGATGGATACAGCACCACCACTCAGCCAAAATGTTTCCATTAGTCACTCTTTGGTATTGCACTTTACAAATTCCCAGTGGTCCTAAAAGCATCATACCCATGGCAAATCATTAAATAAGTGATATCTCGTAAACTGTTTACAGCACATCTCCAAAAACAAACAAGGTCCGTTAATACACTTCTACTATCATTTTTTTAAAATTCTTTGAGGTTTCGTTTTTCTAAAACTTTTCCAGAGTTTGTAAAATTAGGCATGCATGATGCCCCAAGGTAAAGTCTACAGGGCAAGCAGGAATACTTGGATGGAACCACTGAGGGAAAAGCTCATCTAAATGTACAGCGGCCCACATAATATAGAAAAAAGGTGTTGGCTGTCATCTTTGAATCTGTTTCTATAACACAACCACTGTACTAATATACAGTACACATATACTGCATATAATAGATAACAGATGCTACAGTTCTGTGGAACTGGGGTAAGCTGTCGAACCTGGTTGTAAATCTGTTTTGTTTCACCTCGACTGTATAAAAGACGAATGTAGCTTCAAGGTGTGAAAAGTGAAAGAACCCTAAGTGCCTTAAACCTGCATTTTTCCAATGAAAAGGAGGAGTTGAGTTGTCTGATTGTAAAAAGAAGTCTTTGAGAAAAAGACTTCTATTCTGATTAATGGCCTCAGTAAATACTTTCCTGGTGCGTTTATGCTCTTAATCTGTAGCTTCAAGTCTTATTAAATACAGCATGATGTTCATTTTGTAAATTATGGTCTCATTTAGCAGGATATGATTTAGTGTGTGGCTACCATGTGGCTACCAGGCAAATTGCTACTTATGAGCGTGCAGTGCTCCTCAGTTTCTCAGTCAGATCCAGTCAGATCTACGTGTTTAATTGGGAGTTGAGGAACCATATACTCTTTCATATAGTCATATAGTCTTTCATATAGTCATATAGTCTTTCATATAGCCTATGGGTCAAATTCTGTAGAGCTGAGGGAGTTAGCTTAGACATCTCCAGTGTTTTATCCACATAACCAACTCCTTTTACACTGTAAGCAGTCATTTTTGCAATGTTTAAAAAAAACAAAAAAAACCTCACATCATGAAGCAGCTTTTCCAGATTCTCCTGTAGCTCAAAGAAGTAGACAGAGGTGATGAGGCCTTCGCGGGCTTTGGCCAGACAGTCTCTGGCCAGCTCAGCTATCTGATGGTGGATGAAGCTGAGGACTCCATCAGCCAGCGGAAGAACATTTTCAGGCGAGAAAGCCTGGATGAACTCGGCCAGCCTCCCCTCCATCTGAGCCGTGGCCTGGTGGGGGACAAGGTGGCATAAGAAGACAGCACAGGAGATTAGGTTTAGAAAAAGATTTATTTTCTAAGTACAGCCGGATTTATGTGAGAGAAAGTTCAGGAAGCCGTTTCATTTGCAATTCAGACAGCGTGGCTCTGCTGATTTAGTCAGACTTCAGCACAATGTCTTTTTTTTTTTTTTCATTTCACTTGTGTGAGAACAAGCCCAAAGAGCTTTTACCGCAGATGAACTCCAAACTATAATGCCCAATTTCCTATGGCTTGATTTTTATCACTGTCAAAGCTTTCAGCTCATTTCCTTTTGATACCGACCTCAGCCTGCCAAGAGGGTGAAGGAGATAGAAATGAGGCTTTATTTCACTGTTCATAACTGGAGCAGTATTTTTACATGCACTGATTAAACTTAATATTCTTACTAACAGGGTGAATGGAGCTTGGCACTTTCACATAATCTTGTTTGCTATGGTTAAGCAGCCCCCATGGTTACTGTTCTTCCTCTGTGTTTGGATGCATGATATAAAACATTTGTGTGCACAAATCTCTGATAATGTTTAATCACAAATTATAGCCTTACCCTTTTTATTTCAGTAATTGTGGAGCCATGGTTTGGGGAAATTAGTTACCGGGAACTGAAAAGGCTCTGTAAGTTTATAATTGTGTACATTTAAACAGAATATGATGTTTAACGTGGATCAGCTTGTCGCATGTGTGTGTGTGTGTGTGTGTGTGTGTGTGTGTGTGTGTGTGTGTGCTTATATGTCTAACCTTTGGAAAGCGTTCTTTGTACACGTGGTTCATCATGACTATCTCGTTATCATAGCAGGAGGAGGAGCGTCCTGGGCTGGAGAGGGAAACAGAAAAAAATGCAGCTTTTTCAAACAAAGGGCTGAAAACAGTTAAATAATGTGATCAATGCAAATAAGCGACATATCTGAAATATGCTTAAAATGTGATTCAAGATAAGCTGAAATTTTAGTAGAAAATTAGTGCTTTATGAATATAGAAAAGCTTATTGTTAAGTTGGTAACTTGCTCCCTTGCCACAAGGGGTCGCCACAGCAGGTAGCTCCGCATGTTTGATTTGGCAGTTTTACGCCAGATGCTGTTCCTGACCCGACCCCAAAGGGGATTTGTGTCTTCGGCTGGAATCGAACCAGCGACCTTAATGTGTTAACCACTACACCGCTTGGAAAAATAAAGTTTAAATAATCAGCCGTAATTATGTATGTACTGCACGTATTAATACACAAGGCTCACTGGTAATTAATATGTACTGAACCATTGCCAAAATAATTACATTCAGGATCCTTGTTCTGGTATGAACCAACAGCCTGTTCCACACCTTATTTATACCATTGTAGTGAAATTTGGTGCAATTAACCTACAGTGCGCCTGTGAGATAGTTTTCAATGAATAGGAGTGACTGGAGCTAAACCATTGAAGTATTTATGCCAGATTTTAGACAAAAAGACAAACTTTTTTTTAGTTTAAAAAAAAAAAGGGGGATGGGGGGAGGGGGCTAATGATGTATTAGAAAAAAATTAATTGACGGATGTCTCAGCCTGTAGATGAAGGTACATATGACATGACAGCTTGCTGCCTATTTCAGCTGCAGGTGCAAGATCCAGTTAATACTTTTCTGAGGCCCTCCCCTAAAAAAAAAAAAAAAAAAATTGTGTTGACTATATACAAAAATTTTAATTAGAAAATTACTAATTTTGATTTTGCCCATAAACTGTTAGCATTCTGGTAGGGTTGTCTTAAAAAATCGATACTCTGATACTAATCAATACTAAAAACCAGTATTGGATTATTTGTAACAGTATCAATACCAACAGTGCCTTCTTTGCCTCCTCCATTCAGGGGTGTGTTAATCTCACAATCCTCAACACTATTATATGAGAGAATGTAGGAATGTAAATTAGTACATTTACTTAATTACTTTACTGAGGTTTAATTTACTTGTACTTTAAGTATTTCAATGTTATGAAAATACTTATGCTTTATTTTAAATGTAAGTAATTAAAAAATCACAAGCTGCAACATTAAAGAGATCTACACATTAATAAATAAAATAATTATTATCCAGTAATATCATGTATATAATTCTGAAAAGCGTCATTCCACACAATTATATTATAATGTAATATAATATATATAAGTATATTTACTTACTTTACTTACTTTATTTACTTTGTATATATTTTGATTATACAATCTATGCATTATTAAGCTTCTTAAGTAGGATTATAACTTTTACTTAAGCAAAAAGTCTAAATATTTTTTTCCACCATCCAACAAAAGATTATATTTAAATTCTTGTGCAACACCACTTTTCACATAACAAATTGTAATACGTCACGGGGCTGTACATGGGCCTGAAAATCATGTTTTCTACACTGATTTTATTTCCTGATTAAATACTCTGATTTCTGATATAACATCAGTTACAATATTTTTTATTGGTAAGAGGAATGTGTCATTTCGTTTTTAAAAAAGGCCTCTTAAAAGATAAAAACAAAGATGTTATATAAAAGCAGGAAGATCAACCACTGGTGACCCAGCAAATCTGCTTTTAAATAGTCCTTTTGAAAAGAGGACAGTGCGTTGGGCAGCAGACGCCGCTGTTTAATCTCTCTGCTGCTGTTTCTAACCTGAGGCTGCGGGAGCGAGGGCGCATGTGGGGAGAGCAGCGGCCCCCATCATCATCTGTGATGCTCTCTGTGCTGCCAAAGTGCTTGGATAAGAAGTGGAGCTCATCCATGGTGGGCTGGAAGGGCAGCTGGTGCAGTCGCTCCTGAGAAGAGCTGGAGGACTGGAAGGGGAGAAGAGGAAGAATAAGGGAGCCAAGAGGGTGGAGGAGGAAGAGGAAGCAGACGAGGATGGGGAGAGAATTAGGAGGATTGGGGGGGGGGTTGGAAGGATCAAATAGAGAAAGTGCCTGAAAATTAACGACAAAAGTCCAGCAAATGATGTCCAGCAACTGCAGAAAATAATGATCTTCTGCAGATTATTATTAAATTATTAAAGTCTTCTACAGTCTACAGCTGTTGTTCCTCATGGATCCAGACAGTGTGATGACAAACCAGGAACTGAAATGTTAATGAAGCCTCAGGCCCAGACCCTTGAATCTGTCTGTCAGTAAAACTTTGTCTCTCCGATTTCCTTTGCCTCAAACCAGGACAATAAGACCTGGACCTCCTCATCTTACATTTATAACTAAAAAGAGTGGAGTAAGGATGGAGATGCCTCCCTTTGTTTATTTCACATGTACATGTCAAGATTTTCTACTGATTGCACTGAAAGTGCTGTGCATTTTTTTTCTCTATCTTGGGCTTGGTGATTTCTCAGTGCTGTAGTGTTTGTGTATCATTTTTTCAGAAAGCATCAGCAGAACTGCCTCATATGCTACTTGTATTTCTGTGTGTGTCTTTTGGCTCTTGTCTGTAGGCTATAGTCAGTAGCTTTTATGACTTTCATAGACAGTTCTCTACTTTTACAATGCTGGTTTTTCCAAGCACACGGAGCATTCTTGGAAAATGGTTAGGGATAAATTGTTTTGCACCTTTGGGGCACATAATTTAAAATTCTTGCAAACAAAATGAAAGAGTATTGTGATTAGCATGCCTTAATGTCTTTCCACAAAGATGTAATCTGGTAAAGCTGTCAGCGAGAAAATGACTACATTCAGTATTTATGAATTAGTGTTATGATGTGAGAGAATTACTTTAAATAGAGCAGGGACAGAGGCACCAGCTCAGTGTGATTCATAACATTCACAGCCTTTTCTTTAATGCACTATTGTTGTGTTTCTAATGATAAAATGTTAAACTGCTGTTTTAACTGTTCTCTCAACGTTTCTCATCACCCTCATCCCAACTGGCTTGGCGATTGTCACTTTCTCCTCTTGTTCTCCTCCCTCCATCCATCTAAGCCTCCATCCACAGCCAGATGGAGAGAGGAACCAGGCCTCTGACGTCGCTGTTACGCAACAAGTCACGCTAAAGGACAGGCAGGGAAAGAAGCAGACGTGACGAGCTGGAGATTGATACATTTTAACTGTACTTTTAAAGAAATATTTACTCAGATTGTAAAGATTGACTTTTATATATACATCTAAGATGGTAAATAGTGAAAGGAGTGAGCATATACCCCTCAGCATTCAAATATGATCAATATTCCTACCCCCAATTTATTAAGAAGGAATATATAAATAAAAATTTTGCTTTGCTATAATAAGAAACCACATACCTCATTCAAAAATAATCATTAGTAAACATGATCAGAAAGATACTGTAACTAATCAAACTGCCATTATAACTACTACCGGTTCTATAATTCCTCTGTACCGCAGTTCTGCTAGTTGTTTGTCCAAGTGGTGTTGCCTAGCAAGACCTATTACTTGATTGTTTTAAGTGGGTATTGAGGTTTTGCAGACATGTGACCACTAATCATGTGACACTAACTTGTATGCCATTTTGGATGTGTGACAATCATGGTGACAGTGTAGGATCAAGTGAATAAGGTCCCAGTCACACAGGCCTAGAGACCGGTCCACGGCCATCTGACAACCACCAGTCATTAGGAAATAATAAATATTCCCCAACTCATTATGAGTGTTTGCTGGAGGTTGATGGCAGTCACTGGGAAAATAATTGCTAAAGCCCCAATCACACAGGCCTACAGACTACAGACTCCCTGGCAACCACCTGTCGCTAGGGAAAGATTTGTATTCCCCAACTGGTTGGCAAAAACATCCTTGTGATTGTTTTTGTTATTAGCATATTGCTGTGCTTGTAGTTTGAATACTCTCCATGCTGTACTGAAAACTGTGACACAAACCATAAATGGAGACTGTTTGCCTTCAAAGTAAAACCTGTGCCTTTTGAAACTTGTTGGCTGCAGTGCTGAGGTACACCTTTTACTTTAAAAAACTGCAGACAACCATGGCAATCTGCAACCAAAGCAGTCACTAGGAGGTTTTTGTTGCAGCACCTTCTTTGCAACTGGTTTCACCCAGTGAGAGCCAGTAACCTCCAGGAACCACAGCCAACCAGTCGAGGAATACACATTTTCCCTTAACAGCTGGTGGTTGTATCACATCCAATGTTGGTGGACAACTCTTGATGTGCACAATATTCGCATGACATCACGTGATAAACCTCAATAGGCTAATAATATCAAACACTATATTTCTTTCTATTTGACTTCAATAAAATGTATTAACATGTGAAATCTAGAATAGGATTAAATTACTTCGGCTGTGTTTGCTTGGAGTGGTTCAAGTAGAAGAATACAGCCAATTCCCCTATTTTCTTACAGTAGCTATATGTCTATCCAATACCTTCGGCTGTTTTACATGTCAGAGTTGTAGCAAACAGTTTCAAAACAAAGGCTTTTAGCTTAGCTTCAGTATTTATGGTCTAAATTATAGTGGCTCATGCTGATACGCAACTCACTGCAAATACAGTTTAGACTTTAATTTAGTGTGTGTTGGTTTTAACTGGTATACTTAATAGACTGCCAACTGAAAGTATTGTTTAAATTGAACTTTTAACATACACCTAACTGCAGAGTACCTCTGAGAATAGTTGTTCCCCTGGTTAGACATTTATGGTCAATATATTACAATGGAATAGGAGTAACGCTTATTTTACCGTGGAGCTGGGAGTGTTGGTGCCATATCCAGAAGAGGGCAAAGACGCTAAAGACCATCGCCGTCCATCCGCTCTGCAGAAACACAAACACAAATGGCACTTCATTTAAAGCCCACTGCAGGCCCTGGTATATAGGCACATTTCAATTCAGCTGCACAAAAAATGCATTCAGTACATAGTATGTCCTAGTGAGGGGCTTAGTGACTCTGTATACCTCAGACTCACAGTGACAGACAGGCAGATGGATTTGACAAATCAGGACAGAGGATTTACAGGAGCAGTCCAGAGCCTCGACTTCCAACATCATGTTGGGCAGCAGACAGACGGAGGTAAAAACAGCCTAATTGGCCTCCTCCACATACATCTCTGCCTTTTGACCGCATGAGTGTGGAGGCTTGTTCTTTTTAATACATACGTACTGTTACCTGATTATTCATAAGCACAACTGTAGTCACTCCGACTTCTTTTAAACATACTTTTAGTGCTTCAGCAAAGTCTCATAATTTCTGCCTTTTCATATTTTATGAATGTATTTTTTTTAGACCTATTTTTGAAATTATGAATGAATTCAGTTTCTTTGTGTTTAGGAAGTTAGTGATAATGGTCAGTGCAATAATAATGATGCGTAAAGTGCACAAAATGAAAACACAGTGGATGAAGTGAGGGGTTGCACGATCTAGTGTAAGATTAATAAGGATTATTTTGAACGATGAATAATAAATAGCTACTCAAGTAGGGTCTAGGAAGAAAAATATACAGCTGGAAATGAACGTAACAGTTTCCCTTTAATTAAAGATAAAAGAGCCTGATTGTCTATGGTATGAGCACCTGCTGTTTAAAGTTGTGGACAGGAAATGAAGCAAAGCCTGAGAGTGAGTTCAGGCACTCATGTCTGACTCATGTCTTCCTGCTGCATAAATCTAATGCATCCTTTTAATGCCACACTTAAACCCCAACTACATCCCCTGTGTGCATCTACCCTAGAGTTATTATAGTTCTGTATTTTCTACTTAGTTTTTATTTTTGTTTCTTTTTCACTTTTTAAAATTCAGTTTAGTTGCAGTTAGTTTCCAGAGTGGGTTTGCTCTCTTCAGTTGAGTTTTTATTAGTTCCAGTGTTACTTTTATTCTTTTTAAGTATTATTGTATGGAGGGCATATGCCAGAGGCAAGATTTAGGACAATCAGTACAGGTATTACAATAAAAACACAGAACTATTTGAAAGCAGTTTACTCACAGTCTTGTAGACATCTCAATAAACACATCCATCAAAGCCTTATCAGGCAAGCTGTAATAACAAATTTTACCAAATTAACAAATACTAAAACTAAGGATATACCCCCTTTATATTTATTTATTTTAATTTGAGTTAACTATTTTTTTCCGCACCTAGTTTTAGTTTTTAGTTTAGTTTTAGTTAACCATAATAACCTTGTTCTCTCGGATGTCAGGATTGTCACTTCCCATTCTGCATTGAAATTTGGTGCATTCTTGTAGGGGGTTGGCAAACTCAGAGCTTTAATAGCAAATATCAGTGTGCCAATGTAAATATTTAGCATTTTCATATAAATCCTTCTCACACAACCTAGATGAGTAAGATATGTTTGAAGACATGTTTTCAAAATTAACACCAACTATTTTTGATGTTTATAGCAAAACCAAGTTATTACTGGGAAAAAACATATAGTATGGAATTACAGATTATGGTGGACATGATCTAACTGAACTTTTTGTCTGTAGAATGATGCAACAAATGGCTAAAAGCATGAGCATTAAAACAAAATGTGATGCTATGAATCTGCTTATAATCTTCTTATAACCTAACATAAGATTTCTGAAGGTGACTGCATGGATTTCCTGATTTATAGTCGTTGTTTCACTTGCTCAAGGCCACACAAATTATTTTCTGGACCTGGGTTTGAGCATGGAGTTGGTGCCAAGAAAAAAGGGCCTTCATCCATGTCCACATACTGTGTTTTCGCATAGTGAATTCAGTGAATGCATGCAGCAAGTTTTTAACACACTGAGCAACTTTAAAGCTTTCTTACAAAAAGCTTAAATCTAAAATCTATTTGTATGAACAGATGTAGACGTGGCAACAAGGCACAGGCACAGACACAGGCAACAAGCGTGACTAAACACAGAGGAGCTGTGAATGTAATGGCTTGGCCCTGTCATACATGAGTCACCCTATTACGCTGTGAGAACCTGCGAGTGCAGCGAGAGGCTCTCCAGAATGTGTGAGACCTCTCACAATAACAAATCCACACTTCTTGTTCCACTGATGCTCACACCTGCTTGTTGTCTCTCCTCCCTCTGCCCTTTGTCTCACACTGACTTGACTCTTATCTGTCTCTATCTCACTTTCTATCCCTCTCACACCTCTTGCGCAAACACAGCCGAGAGTAAACACGTGCAATCATAGTCAATATAGTCTGTAGTGCGGGAAAGCAGTCACCTTCTGGAGGAGGCAAATGAGAAGTGCGCCGGGTTGCTGGGAGAGAAGTTTCGTGGGCTGTCCAGTGGGCTGCTTCCTGGTGGGACAACAAGACATGCACTGAGGATGAGACACAAAAGAACGACACAAGTGCAGGAGAAGGTCATAGTGGTAATACATCATGCCACTGTGCCTTTTATCCTGTGACCAAGTCACAACAGGAAATCCAATGACATGCTGTGAGGTGCAGCACCAGAGCTGTCTCCCACTACTCCTTTAGTTCAATATCACAGCATGACTATTCATAATAAGTAGGTAAAGCTTTTGGGAGTAAACCTGTGTGAAATTAAATGTGAATTTAGATTTTTGTTAAACCCAAGGGCCTATCATTGACCTTTTGCGAAGCTCAACAGGGAATTTTTCACAGATGAATGAATCAAACCAGCAAATTTTTCAATCTTTTCTTTTATCAGTCTCCACAATTTGGGGGATCAGAAAATGGGTGGCACCCAAAATATAAACACCTTTGTCAAGTTCTGGTATATATGCAAGTTAAATATATACCGATCAGGTATAACATTGTGACCACCTGCCTAACATTGTGTTGGTCCCCCTTTTGCTGACAAAATAGCCTAGACCCATCGAGGCATGGACTCCACTAGACCCCTGATCCTTTAAGGTCTGTAAGTTGCGAGGTGGGGCCTCCATGGATCAGACTTGTTTGTCCAGCACATCTCACAGATGCTCGACTGGATTGGGATCAGGGGAATTGGAGGCCAAGTAAACACCTCAAACTCGCTGAAAGAGACCACAGCCATCAGGGAATATAGTTTCCATGAAAGGGTGTACATGTTCTGCAACAATGCTTAGGCCCAAGGTTTCCCAGCAGAACATTGCTCAAAGCATCACATTGCCTCCGCTGGCTTGCCTTCTTCCCATAGTGCATCCTGGTGCCAGGTCCGATGCACATGCACCCGGCCAGTCATTTGATGTAAAAGAAAACGTGATTCATCAGACCAGGGCACCTTCTTCCATTTCTCTTAGGTCTAGTTCTGATGCTCACGTGGCCATGGCTGGTGCTTTAGGTGGTGGACAGGGGTCAGCATGGGCACCCTGACTGGTTTGCAGCTATGCAGCTCCATACACAACAAACTGTGATGCACTGTGTATTCTGACACCTTTCCATCAGAACCAGCATTAACTTTTTTGGCAATTTGAGCTACAGTAGCTCGTCTGTTGGATCAGACCACACGGGCCAGCCTTCACTCCCCACGTGCATCAATGAGCCTTGGCTCATTGATGAGCCATGACCCTGTTGCTGGTTCACCACTGTTCCTTCCTTGGACCACTTTTGATAGATACTGACCACTGCAGACTGGAAACACAAGAGCTGCAGTTTTGGAAATGCTCTGACCCAGTCGTCACAGTTTGGTCGTTGTCAAACTCGTTTGCCCATTTTTCCTGCTTCTAACACATCAACTTTGAGGACAAAATGTTCACCTGCTCCCTAATATATCCCACCCACTAACAGGTTCCATGATGAAGAGCTAATCAGTGTTATTCACTTATAATATTAATGTTATGCCTGATCGATGTATAGCTAAATCAATAGAATATTCTAGACAAAACACAAGGGAACTGCCTTGTATGGATCGACAAAGGTATAAATACATTTTCTGCAAGAACTGTGTTTCAGTATTCAAATCACTAAACATTGACATTGTTGGAAATATTTTTTTGTTTGTTTTCTTGCCATAACTACAATGACAAGGTTGATCCCACTACCATGTCTGTACCATGTAGCTTGCCATAAAAACTGGAAACACAAGGAAACAATTAGTTTATAAACTGCAAAAATTACAATTTGCCATTCACAGGGGTTTATATGCAAGCTAATTCTTTGATGGAGGACGTAATTTCCTGAAGTTTCCACTAGTCTCCTGGAAACCTCATTTTAATTACCAAGAAACAGTCTGCCACGTAACAGCCTGTAAAACACAACCACATTATGTCATTTTGATTTTTATACAGATTTAACAAACATGGTCTAGAGCTTTAAAAAGCTTTAAAGGTGCTAGTAAGAGAAGTTTGTTACCTTTAGAGGCTTATCATTTCACCTATTGACTGTATATAAAAGATGGACATAGTTTCTGTAACGTCATGCATTAGTTTGTAAAGTCTAGTTTTGACTTATTATTAGCATTTTTGGCCATTTTATCCAAAGAGTTTAAAAAAAGAGAAAATATCTTCTCCCATATATATTTTTGAATCTAAGAGATCAAAGTCCATTAAAATCAGGGTCACAGCTGAGGCATTATGGCTTGCTGTACATACCAAGGTGCCCAGGGAGGGGCAGAGGGGAGTGTGGGCGAGGGAGCGTGGGAGACGTGGTCGTCAGGATCAGACTTTTCCTGTTGCTTGTACGACAGCTGTAGAGAAAAAAAGATGTAAATGTAAGCATGTCCACATTACCACAACAGAGTTGTGACTGAGAACTGTGTCTGTGCATAAATATATGCATGTACAGCTGCAAGTGTGGATGGAAGAGAGGCAAAAACACGTGAAAATGCGAGGCTCACTGCAGGGGCACAACGACGATAAAGAGAATTCAATTTCCTCAGCCATCCATCCCTGTCTGCCTCCCCTCAGCCAAGATAAGAAAGGAGGAGAGAGAGGCTGGAGCAAGTGAGGGATTGCCAAAGTGAGAGGAGAGAGAGAGAGGCAACAAGCAGGGTAAGAAGAGAAAGGATTTAGATGATATTTGTAAAAAAAAAAAATTAAAATGAATAAAAAAAAATACAAGGTGTTATCAGAGAAATACTGCAGAAATATCCACTTTTATGACCTCAGTTAACTATGGGTCTCTTAATAGCAGTCACTGCCACACTGAGTCATTTCAAACCTGCCCGTGGGTTTCCTCGTATTGCACATGATATCATTATTTCTAACTCTGCCATTAGGCAGTAAACAGAGCAAGTTGTTTGCTTTCACTAGATCCACTTATTTTGTAAGAATCACACCGCAGCAGAGTAATTTAATTCGAAAAAAAAAAACAAAAAACATGTGCTTTTCAAGGTGGCATGAGGATGGGGCATGAATAAATGCAAATAAATACAACTGGGAACAAACGGGAGAGAACAAACACAATGCAAGCAGCACCATCTCATCTGTGCTGCCAGATAAAGAGGAGAGCTGGTCTCCCCTCTCTTCCATTTCAGCCCACTGTCACATGGGGTCACATGTGAGGGGGAGACCTGTCATGTCTTCCCTCTCTCTCTCTCTCTCACACATACATGCACACATGCAGATAATAAAAAAAATCACTTCTGAAATGTTCCAGTTTTCATTATTGGATCATAGGCATGAAGATGTCTCATTTGTGGCAGTTTATTTATAAACACATGAACTGGTGATGTCAGAATGAGGTCACAGAGGAGTGTGACATTGTCTTTGTGGTCACAGCGGTTAGTGATCGGTTTCCATCCATCCATCCATTGAACTTGCAGCCTTTAAATTCTGGTTATTGCTGGTATATATGAATAGTATAGTGAAGTTGGAGAGTCAACGGGCCTTAATTTATCCCTAATTTCCCAAAAACTAAATTATTTGTGAGAACATCTGACCTGTGACTGGTTTCAGTTGTATAAATGTCACTAACCACTGACAATAATGTGATACTATAGCGTGGCACTATAATTATTGTTATTCTTACTGGACAAGTAAGTACAAACCTATAACTTACTTTACTACACTAAGAAAAAATGGACTAAAAATCAAAACTAAAAAAGAACACAAGAAGAAGAAGATATCTCCACAGTCCTTACCACCTCTGGGACAGATGCGAAGGCCAGCTTGTTATGGACATATGACCGCTTGTGGCACAACTACTTTGATTTCAGTAGATATACTTAGTTACACTCCACCACTTCCTGTGAGTCTATGCAAGAGTAAATTCTAAGATCTGCAAATCCACCCACAGACTCGTTATTAACTTGCAACAGACAGAGCACTAAATTTTTTACCTTGAATCCAGCCCCACAGACACACTATTCAAAAGCCCTCCAAACCCAAAAGCTGAGCCCAAAAAAAGCTTTTCCCCTCTAGGCAGATTATCACTGAACCATCCTGAATGATTAAATAAAACAGAAGCTTTGTTTTTGGTAATGTGTTTATGAATGCAAATTACAAACATATTTATCACAATTCTATGGAGGCAGTGCATGCAGTGGGAGGAGGTCTGGGCAAATTATAAAGAAGAAAAAACAATCTCACTAATAAATTAAAGGAATGTTTATGCTGTATGTACTTCTATATTATATGTCCTTTGCTATATTTACAACCGTTCATCTGATCCGCTTCAAACTAGGCGTTAGTATTGCTGGGAAACCCGAGTGATTCGAGTGTCGAGTTTAAGGTCATTTGGATGAAGGGCAGTCTCATTTTGTGGGTCTTCTCCTTGTTGCTAGGTAATCGCAGCTGGTATAAATATGAAAAGCTGCCTTGACTTAAACTCATATATTTCCATCTACCATCAGGCTGTGCAAAGTGGCAGTTTTCAGTATTGGGTTTTTAGGCAAAAACAACCCTAACCTGCACAGAACTGACGATAAGGATCTCTGAGTGTATGTTTAACCATCCATACCTGGTCACACTTTGCATACTTCTAAGTGGACCTGCTCACATCAGAGATCCTTCCACCACTACAGTAACTTAGCGGAATGCATATCTGCTCATGTTGAATAAACATATTTATATTCATTCCCATCCTCGCTGCATTGTGAAGTCTGATTGTGACTCTGCCATATGTCTCTGTAGAGTAATGTAAAAGGGTCACATTTCTGAGCAAGTGCCATCTTATCTCACCCATCTGTTTTCATTACCTGAACGCTGATCGATCAGCTCTATATGTAGCCTCTTGGATATTGATCACATACGCCAATAGACTGAATTGATAACCGCTACTGTGCCATTTCACACTTTCTAACCCGGATCGATTATATCCTGACCTTAAAGCTCTCACTGGGACACGCGCCCTGACTTTGAGCTGATCCCAGTGAGGGATCATCTCAGTGAGTGCATGCATGTATTTTATATGCAAGTCAAGTGCAGTGTAAGATTATAGTTTCAGGTTTACATTACAATGATTGTTTCTAGATTAATATAAAGACAACCTCAGCAGCAGGACTGTTCTTGGTTAATGGATTCTCAGTGCTGCAGGAAATCAATGGAGGCTGGCTGTAAACACACAAAAACACACAGCACTTGGCCTTGAGCTTCCTCTGGTACATTTCATGAAATAAAATGCTTTTGGTATTCAGCACTATGTGTAAACATGTGAACACTTATTTACTACACATCCAGCAATTCTATCCTTTTGCTATTGCTGACGCAGAATCTAAAAACCAAGGGCGTTTTTTTTTTTCTTGTTGGATGGTCAATCAGGATCAAAGAGGGGTGGGAGGAGAGGGTGAGGTGCACTCCAATACACTTAGTAAATCTGGGCCGCACTGGCCAGGAATGGATGATGCAGCGAGCAAGAGGATATACACAGAGAGAGATGGAGGGGTTAGCTAGAACAAGCATGACATTAAAGTAAAATAAGGGAAAGTGAACGCCTCGGGAAACGAGGTGACTACAAATTCAACAGAAGTAAAACAAGAGTTAGATGCAGGGAAGGTTGAAAGGGCTCACAGGGGTGCTCATTACCCATACATAAAGTAGACATGACCCAGTTTTTTTACACCATTTTAAACACACACACACACACACACACACACAGTCTATATATATTCATGGCAGAACGCATGAACAGAGCATGTGAGGAAGATTGTGAGCAAATGATACAGGATGGAAATGCTCAGCTCTGACAAAGCCAAACAAGACAAAACAAACAGGACTCTCCATCCACTCCTACCTCTACTTAACAGCAGGGGTGACCATTAACAATGATGAAACCACACCTCCCATTCATATGAGATTCTACAAATATCAAATAGAAGCAGATTTGAGGCATTGATGAAGAAGAAGGAAGACAGACAGGTGAGAGAATGTCAGGATTTAGTGGCAGAGTTAAGTATTGCTGATGAAGCATTAGGGAGAGGAGGGAGAAAGGGACTCTGACACAAAGGGCTTTAAATATGTATTTATGAAACATTTAATGGCTTAAGACAAATAAAGATTCTGATTTCTGTTACTAAGTTACTGAGGTTGTAGCTTTACAACTCTAGAGGGAATGTGGTGGAGAGAAGGGAGTCGTGGTCACATGATGGCTTGTTGCTACGCAGCCTGCAGCGGAGAGATATAGAATAACACCAACCTGGGACCACAGAGAAGAAGAAGAGGACGGGAAGAAATGCTGCTCATGCACTGTTATTTTTCCAGCACTATGGGGTCCTATATGGGGATAACTCAGGGAAGAGAACCACAACCTCGGAAAAATAAAATGTCATACAAACAACCAAACCACATAACCAAATACAAAAGAACATAAGGCAAATGAAAACAGTACACAGTATGCCTATGTTGTGCTGTATGTGCACTGTGTGTATATATACACAAATGAATGTGCTGATTATAACATCTAGGAGATGATCTCATTATTGAAATACAAAAAAAAAAAAAAAATCATAGACTCTTAAAGCTCCTTCGTCTGGCTGCAGCTAACAAATGATTCATGATAGATGACTCGGCTGAATCTCTGCCAAAGGAGGCTGACACAGCAGGTTTTTGGTCATCACAGCCAATCTACAAAGAGCCTGTTCACTTCCTATTAATGCTGTTTTACAGTTATGGCATAGTTCTCTCATAATCATTAGTGAATGTAACTAAACAACTAATATCTATCATCTGCTTCCAGACAGAGAAGTCAAAATTACACAAAGCACAAAATTTGTATTAGTGCTGGAATTGAATTTCAACCATACAAACATTTTTTTTAGTTTTCTGACAGGGCAGCCCATTTTACCCATAAAACTAGCCTTCTACTAATGTATGCCAATTGGTCAGTTGAGGATTTATGACAGGACATCATCCCTGTGACAAAGACGTTAAGAGTGAAGTTAAATCAAAACACATATTTACAAGTATAAAACAAGCAGCTTGTTGTGGCCATTGAAAGTGACTGCTATCATGTAGCATCTGCTTATTTCAAGAATTACTGGCCCATCTTTCTAGAAAGGTATTTTACTACAGTTGAAACACCATGAAAAATCTAAAAATTGAACTAGAGCTACTGTTTCAATCTAATTGTTTTAAACTTTTTTTTTTTTTTTTACCCCGTGACCGTTACAGTGTTGGGCTGTAGTCACAGATTATAAATAAAAGTTGATCAGAGCTGAAAAACAAAGCTAATGCAGAGGTGCCTTAAACCTTAAACCTTAGGTTCATAGTGCTTTTTCCCAGTTGCCAGAAGGGGGCAAATTATTTGGTTGCAAAAGAAACTGGGGATTATATAGACGTCTATGAGCAAAGTACTCCACTGCTCACTTGATCTGTGATCACAATAAACATTTCCCTGATAAGTTTATGGCCACAATAAATAGAATCAAGTCTTATAAAGGAAAATCATTTTGTAAACTATGGTCCTGCTTAGAGTCAAATAGAGTAGGACACGCTTTAAAGTGTAAATGTAAATTAAATTGTCTGTTTTTGAAAAGAAATGAAGACGGAAACAGTCAAAACACTAAACTCAAAGCTTCAAGATGGAACTTCACTAACCAACCTGCGAAACAGGAAACTAAGTGGGAATTCACTATTTAAACAGTGACTTTCTGAGCTTCTACTTATGTTAGAACAATTAAAATTTCAATTCAGTGTTATTTATATAGTGCCAAATCACAACAACAGTCGCCTGAAGGAAAGCACCTTCCTACAGCTCCATAGCTGTCAGATTCAGATGCTGTGTACTGTTTATTGAGCAGGTACAGATATATTTAAAAAAAACCAAATAGCTGGAGGGCATGACAGCATGATTATAGACATGCTAACAGGTCTTGTACCTGTTGTTGCACTGATAATGTTTTGTGACCGCAGGTTATCTGCTAAAAAACCTTTGAGCTTTTAAGCCCAGTATACTGTCACTTTAAAATATGGTAATATTAAAATTATTCTGATTTGAATTAAGTTGTTCCATTGTTTGAAGATCTGATGAGCAGGAGACAACACAAACTAACAGAAAAAGAAGAGAAGCAGGATGACAATGATGATGGTGGAGATGATAATGATGCATCATAAACTCCTAAATGTCTACTTTAAAACCCTCTTTAAGCAATTAATGTGAAATGTGCATGGAATTAGTCATTTTAAGGTGAAAACGCTCAGTTTGACCAGCAGCACTCTTATTAAACATTAGAGAATGCAAACCCTTACTATTTCTAACAGTGCATAGCTTAATGGATGATTAAGGCATTTGTCTTGTTTTTAAGGCTCAATTCTGCAAAATTCAATTGAAAAAAAAAATGTCTCCTTTAAAATAAATATCCACTTTCTGCCTCTACCCTAATACCGTGCAGGACCAAAGAGTTTCATCTGTGGCCTTTACAGCATTAAGAAGAATTTAAAATGTTTGTTTTGGGGGCTTAGAAGCAGCTGCTTCACATTTAAAGCAGGGAATTGATATTAGGTTACCATTAATTTTGATTAATTTAACTGAATAAGCAATTAATTCAATAATCTCTGCAGTTAGATTAGGGTATGACATCAGCCTTAATTAAATACAGTAGATAGAGTAGGGTATATGCAGGATATAGACAGAGTGTATTGATTGTTTTTCCACTATCTAAATTGTCAGTAGGTAAGTCTAGCAGTATTGTCCATTTGGTCACATGACCAGCAGTAAAAGGCAAGGACAGACAATAAAATGGTTATTGTGAGGGCCTGAGGCAAAACACTGTCCTCACTCTGCTCCATCAAATCTCCACTCAACTACACCAAGCATTGTGTTAAATGTCAAAAACACTGCCTCGTCGAATACACAATGACCATGAGAAAAGTCAAACAGACACCATGACCCTTTCTTTTGCTTTTTTTAATTCACAGTTTCCTCAGCTGTCTGTGGTCCCAAAGCTCCCTGACAGAATTCAAAACCCCTTGGCAAGGATGAAACACTCAATTCAATCCAATTCAATTCAATTTTATTCATATAGGACCAAATCATAACAACAGCCGCCTCAAGGCGCTTTAAATTGTAAGGTAAAGACCCTACAATAATACAGAGAAAACCACAACAATCAGATGATCCCCTATGAGCAAGCACTTGGCGACAGTGGGAAGGGAAAACTCCCTTTTAACAGGAAGAAACCTCCGGCAGAACCAGGCTCAGGGAGGGGCAGCCATCTGCCACGACCGGTTGGGGGTGAGGGGAGGGAGACAGGACAAAAGACACACTGTGGAAGAGAGCTAGAGATTAATAATAGCTCATGATTAAATGCAGAGTGGTGTATAAACACATAGTGAGTAAAAAGAGGTGAGAGAAGGAGAAACACTCAGTGCATCATGGGAAGCCCCCAGCAGCCTAGACCTATTGCAGTGTTACTGAGGGAGGATTCAGGGTCACCTGATCCAGCCCTAACTACAAGCTTTATCAAAAAGGAAAGTTTTAAGCCTAATCTTAAAAGTAGAGAGGGTGTCTGTCTCCTGAATCCAAACTGGGAGCTGGTTCCACAGAAGAGGGGCCTGAAAGCTGAAGGCTCTGCCTCCCATTCTACTTTTAAATATTTTAGGAACCACAAGTAAGCCAGCAGTCTGAGAGCGAAGTGCTCTATTGGGGTGATATGGTACTATGAGGTATACAT
>VUQS01043335.1:0-20475 GCA_015108495.1 Heterochromis multidens
GTGTAGAGAGCTTCATGGAATGGGTTTCCATGGCCGAGCAGCTGCATCCAAGCCTTACATCACCAAGCGCAATGCAAAGTGTCGGATGCAGTGGTGTAAAGCACACCGCCACTGGACTCTAGAGCAGTGGAGACGTGTTCTCTGGAGTGATGAATCACGCTTCTCTGTCTGGCAATCTGATGGATGAGTCTGGGTTTGACAGTTGCCAGGAGAACAGTACTTGTCTGACTTCATTGTGCCAAGTTTGGTGGTTGAGGGGGGATTATGGTGTGGGGTTCTTATTCAGGAGTTGGGCTCGGCCCCTTAGTTCCAGTGAAAGGAACTCTTAATGCTTCAGCATACCAAGACATTTTGGACAATTTCATGCTCCCAACTTTGTGGGAGCAGTTTTGCGATGGCCCCTTCCTGTTCCAACATGACTGCGCACCAGTGCACAAAGCAAGGTCCATAAAGAACTTGAACTTGACTGGCCTGCACAGAGTCCTGACCTCAACCCAACAGAACACCTTTGGTATGAATTAGAGTGGAGACTGCGAGCCAGGCCTTCTCATCCATCATCACTGTCTGACCTCACAAATGTGCTTCTGGAAGAATGGTCAAAAATTCCCATAAACACACCCCTAAATCTTGTGGAAAGCCTTCCCAGAAGAGTTGAAGCTGTTATAGCCGCAAAGGGTGGGCCGACATCATATTAAACCCTATGGATTAAGAATGGGATGTCACTCAAGTTAATATGTGTGTGAAGGCAGATGAGCAAATACTTTTGGCAATATAGTGTACATACAGCTGAGTTGTTCTTCAGCCCCTCCTTTAATTTTTCTGTGCCTCTCACTCCTTTAATTAATTTACATAATTTTCTGTCTATCAGTATACATTTTCTGAGCAAACGAAGTTCAGGTTAAGAGTAAAGTGATCATCTACTGTGCAAAGCCTTAGCATACCAGCACTAACACATCAACTGTAGATAACACCCACGCAGGTGCACACAGACACAGACAGACACACACACAGACACACACACACAAAAACACTTACGCACAGACAGGCCTGGTGGATTAGCAGGACAATGTGTGTGTAATCATAACTGTACTCTGCAAAGAGCCCAGTGATAATACCTCTGTGTGTTACTGCCTAATCCCTCCCTCCACATGCTAAATTTGCTGTGTGCCACATGCTAATCCTTCCCCCCAGCACTCATAACTTCCATTGTAATTAAAAACTGTGAGGAGAAGGGGGAAGGAAATGTGTGGCGAGATGGATGGAAGTAAAGTTTGCTAATGTGGGAGGTTGTAGACCTGAAGGGATGTTAGAAGCAACACAGCCGACCAGATATTTTTTGTTACAGGATGCTATAGTCACAGCAGTCAGTGGTTATGAATCTTCAGTTTCAGAAACTGGCTGCATTTTGTTAGCATAATGCTGTAATGGTTTTTCTGCATTGCTATAATTGAATGTAGGGCATTAAATTAAAGATGTTGCTTTATTGTGTAATTACTTAGGCAGTTTTGTTGTGGGTTTTAAAGCTTCATATGCTAAAGAAAATATTGACTTAGGGTTTAAAGTGCACTCGTGTTACAGAAAGAAGACGTGAGGAACTGCAGCCAATTTAGCTGATGCCCCATTTCCATAAACACAAGAATTTAGATGCATTTTAACTCTGTGCTAAATTACTTTGATTTAATATAGAGAATGGCAGCACCGGAATGATGAAGATAACTCAGAAAACCTTTCATTAGCAGCCTGAAATCAATTTAAACTGTGAAGAGAAACACCTGGTTGTTTTTTGGAAAGCCAGGAAGTTAAACCTATCAGCAGTATAAAATTAGCTACTTAAGGACTAAGTTTGTTGTGGAGTTGCAATAAGAGTAGATTTCTGAGGGAAGGTGTGACTTTTTTTGACCTGCTAAATTGTTTTAAATAGATTGTTTTGTTTGGCTGTGGCTCAGGAGGTAGAGCGGTTTGTCTACTATTTGGAAGGTCGGTGGTCTGATTCCCGGTTCCTCCATTTTGCATGTCTAAATATCCTTGGCCATGATACTGACCCCTGAGTTTCCCCTGATGCATTCGCTGGAGAGTGTGTGTGAATGTTAGACAAGGTGCTTAGGCCGAGACTGTGTGTGTGTGACTGGGAGAACGAGGCTTTGAGTGCTCATTTAGAGTAGAAAAGTGACAGTCCATTTACATTATCTATAACAAAATAGTTCAAGTACAACAGGCATTATTTAGTAGAAGACAACATTTCTGTTTGACATGTCTGACTATGGCAGTTGTCCTTATGAATGCTACACATGACCTGACCTGTTGTGACCTTACTGCAAGGTTTCTAAAAGTACATGCCTCAGGTGCTTATGCATAGGGATCTATTGGGTTAACAAGAGATTACAAGAAAAAGGAATCACACAAAATATATTACACAGTTTTTTATGGATCATCTTCAAACTTCACAACAGTATACTAGACCTTGGGGGATGTGACTACCTAGGTCGGTTAAGCATTTGACCTTGTCCTTCATTGTAAGCACCCAAGGTCAAAGTTGACCTTCAAGAAACCATATAGAGTATAATATATCATATGAAAGGGCACGGTGAGAGTTGTACAACACACTTTTTATTTTTTCAATATGACACTCTACAACTTCACAATGACACCATAAAATATCTTAAAATCTCAAGTTGCCCTTCGGGTGGAGTTGCGCTCTCTGAGTGCTCTTGTTAATATAATTCAAATTGGTATATCAAATGTATATAATTATAAATGAGGCCCTTTGTGTCCCATGTTTCCCTTTCCTCCTTTTCTCACTCTCAATAATTATTTACTACATTGTTTATTTTCTGTCATTTTAATCTGTACTGTTTCTTTTATGCCCTTTCCCCAATCATATTCCTTTATAATTTCTGACACTGTCTCACATCTCCTCTTTTTACATTCTTTTGCCCTTCTAGGCTGTACGAGGGGAAGGAGCAGGCAGAGTTTGAGGAGTCGCTGAGGAGGCTTTTTGAGTCAATCAACAATCTGATGAGAACAGACTACACCACCACGCTGTTGCTCAGGGTAATCACATTCACTTACCCTGCGTCCACACTTCACAACCTAGTACACCTCATTAAATTGTTTTTATATGCTTTTCATTTTTATCCTAACCCTTTTTCTGCTTCTTCTGTTTTTCTACATTTCCTGTCTGACTATGTCTAACCTTCTCCTCATGTTCCCACTTCTCAAATGTGATCTCTAAGTTTGGTTCTGACTGCATCAGTATTCTGCTGCTTAATGTTTTACGTGCTTACACGTACACAGACATACAAACAGAAAACATCAGAAAAAGTTAGGTAGAAAGACAAGAGCCCAGTGAAAAATGAAATGCCCCTTTTTAACACATGTGGAGAATGCCTGTTTGATGGCAAAGTCACCTTGCACAGGATTTCAAGACAGTAATTTAACACTATTTACTTGTTGCGTGTTGTGTGTGTGTCATCAGGTTGCTGCTCTGAAGTACCTGCCAACAGTCCTGCAAGATGTGGAGAAAGTATTTGATGCCAAGCTTCTCAGGTAAGCTTATCCTTAAACACACAAACTTACAGACATACACACACTAGCACCTTATCTTTGGTCTTATTCAGGCACACCAACAGAGAGGATATATGAGAGTTTTCACCTCAAGTTTTCCACTTGGCTTTATTCAGTGACCCTTATTCTTCTATTTCCCCCCATATTCCATCCTGGTTAAACCTTACCTCCTTTATCAGGTGATAAAAATCCCATCAAACTGACATAGACACAAGGACAAACACTCAAACACACTCTGCTTCTCCTTTAGGTGCCCCTGAGTGAAATGACAATTTTACCAGAACCATCAAACAAAAGCCATTTGAACCCCTTCTCTTTTATTCTCAGAGTCCTGAAGAACAAAATGACTTAGAAAGGCTGGCATAACCTTTCCTTGACCCAAATGAAACATACAGTCTACTGTTTAGCTCTGGAAAAAGGCATCAGTGTACATACTTCACCAGTTGGTAGATTTTAATTTTTTTTCATTCCAAATTTCAGCCACTTCTTTTGTCCTTTAGCATTCCCACAACCACGCATGTATCCATGGCCTTGTAATGACCTTATCACTTTAATGAAAGAAGATGTCAATTGATGTTTTCTAGACTTGCCATATTCAATTTTTAAACCCACCCATCCTCATAAATTCTCTTTTCACCTTTCTCTGACCTGTGGGGTTTTGTGTGTCCATGTGTGAGTTTGTGGACTGTCTGCATCTGCCAGTTTAGTCCCTCTAGTGGCTCAGTGTCAACAAAGTGTCACAGAGGTGCTACCGTAAACACCTGCCTCACACACATAGACAAGTGTTGAGGGGTAGAGTTAAAAGTCAGGGCATATATTATCATATTCTGTCTTTTGTCATTCATTTCCAGTTTTTTCTCTCACTTTTAAACCCATTCACTCACCCTTTATTTTCTGTCTTCCGCACTTCTTTACACACTTATCCACAAACATATCGTAGCCATCTGAACTTGAAAGTAAAGTCCCCTTTGCATTCTTGATCAGGATCGCCTCGAGCAGAGTTTCCACAAGCAGGCTGTGTGAATTACAATTACTCTGCTTGAGGTGGACATCAAAGCTTTGTCTCATGTCCTGTATAGTTACATTTCTACACCTTGTAAACTCACCTGCAGTGTGATCTGTGCAGTGGTACTAGTCTGCTAATGATATATTTTGTCACTTAGCGTATCTGTAGCATATCCACAGAGTATATAGTGACATTTTGGATTTTAATTAGATTCAGCCCAGATGATTAGTGGGCTAGATAAGTCTTCACTGATCCTCTGTACCCGGGCCTGCTCCTGTGCCAGCTTGGGGACATCAAAAGTCACACGGACCTTTGTGTTATGTTTTGGTTTGGGAGCAGAAGGTTTGCATTTTCTTCTTTTATGCCATTATTGAAAGTGCTGCAGCAGCCTGTGTGGCATAATTCAAGGAGACAGAGACAAAGTGAGATACAGACAAAAAATTGAGACCGAGGGTTTGCCATGTTCTGAGCATTCAATCTTTCTAAGTGGCGTCAGGGCTTGCAACCAGCCCATTTAATTATTCTAAAATTGAATTTGGAGCAGAGGATAAGTCAAACCCATGTCTTCATTAAGATGTGTGCAGACTTTGGCTCATTTGTTTTCCATGCAGCATACAGTGCTCTACCCTGTGATACAACTGCTGCTTCTAGTGGTTGCATATTTTGTATCTAAACTTTCTGATGGTGATTTTTTTTTGTGAAATTCATTCCTGATAAATAATCATTCCTGAATATTTATTGTGCCCAGTTGCAAGAAAGCAAACCTGTTGCTGTTCCCCTTGTAATAATATTTCTGATTATTCATTTTCATCGCTATCACTTTCTTTCCCCAGTCAGTTGCTGCATGACTTTTACTCCTGCATTCCTCCTGAGAAACTCCAGAAACAGAAGGTGGCCTCTATGACTGAAATTGTCAGCAGCCAGCTCTTCCAGAGACAAGGTGCATTATTATTTTTTTCCATTAACAATTTTCAGCACTGAGTTACTAACCAACAGCATACTTCATGCTGGGTAAAGAACAAATCACCAATACACATGCCCTTTCTGAGTGAAATCCTTCAAAATCCTATAAACCGTTAGTTGCTTCTCACTTAAAGATAGTGATCAAATTAAAAAGTCTATTATACAGTAAGTAATTCTAGCTCAGCAACAGAACTGGGCAGGCAGCTGCTTCTACTGTACTTTATGACCAGTGAGGATGCTCTTTGCTCTAAAGGTTTTATCACGGTAATACAGAAAGGGTAATGTTCCATTTCCTGTGGGACAATCCACTAAAGCACTTAGGTTAAAAGCATTAGCCAAATGGTAAAGGAAATAATGGTTTTGTGAGCATTTATTTGGTTTATGGCAATAAAGACACATATTCAGATGAAGTCGGTTTTTATTTACATCAAACTGACAGTCTTATGAATTTTTAATAGTTGCCTGATTTCTTTGTTAATAGAATTAAAAATGAAAGAATAAGCCTAACTCAAAATCATCAACTGTCTTAGCTAGGATTCATTTTTGTGTTTAGCTTGTCAAGAAATCTTCTCCATGTGGCTTATTTTCTGTTGAGATCAAAGAAACCACATCGATGTTTGATGCTGGTATTATAACATATAATTTTAGTCCTGCTAAGCTCACCTACACCAACATTGCAATCAGCGCAATGGACCCCAGTCAGATACCATCTTATTACAATCAGCACAAGTGGCACCAATTAATGTATTTATACACTGATGGTAAAGGTCACTTCAAGTTGGTCTCGCAGAGATTAAAATATCTTGAGGCCGGTGTCTGATGTGAGGGGGTTTTGGTGTTGACATTCCAATGAACCTGCCATGTCCAAAAGCCTTATTGCAAACTGAAATGAGTAGACTGTTCACAGCTCAGTAGGTGTTGGTGGTGAATATAGAGAAAGATGAGTCCTAGACATATTAATGTCACGGGCGATGTCAGCTGTCTACTAAAGGAAAAGTAATATTGTATGTTTGTAGCTGATAAGACAGGAGGTCCTTGCAGAACTCTGCAGTTTCACTGTCATTAATGTGTCACTTTTTACCTGATGCCTGCTCTATTTGTAAATGATTTTCACTAGATTTTAAATAGTTACCAGGGACACATCATTTTATCTGTATCCTACCTTTAAAATGCACCACACATCAATGATCACACACTGTGCACCATCCTAATTCAACCCCCTGCCTCTGCTCAGCCCTATTATGTCTGTCAAATTTGCTTGTAGTGGGCTGATAAGTGGTAAATTCCCCTACAAAGGTCCGCTCGATGATGGATAGAGTGATCTTATGTTGTGCTACTGTATGATGCAGACTCAATAAATGGGTCCATAATCAGACCTATGCAGTAAAAAAAGATTAACTGGAGGTAGACAGTGAGTGAGTGAGTTTGAAACTGATATCAGTCTTAGTGACACTGAGAAAGGGTAGATGCTAGGCTGGGAGAGATGAATTCAGTCACATCACGAACATTGCTCCCTGTGTGCTCAGAAGCATTCTCATACACAACCTGTAAATATATTTGTATGCATTGGTTTCAGAGTAGCTGAGACTGTGTCTGAATGTGAGTGTATTTGTGAATCTGTGTTTGTGCAGTGGTGTATGCTAAGTGGTTGTGCGGACTGCTTTGAATGTTGTTTTTGAATAGTCCGTTGCTGTCAGCCGAGTCGGTATTCAGTTGAGGATATGGTTCTTTGGTATTGATCCTGGCTTAGATGATTGATTCCCCAGGGGGTGATGTGACAGGTTCGGCCCTCTGGCTTGCTGTCAACATGCTCAGAGTCACACAAGCGATCAAAGTGAAAGCAGAGGCAGTGTGGGGGGATGATGGGGAGGAAAACAAAAAGTGTGATAAGGAGAAAAAGAGCAAAGTTTTGGGGGGCATCATGCCAAAATGCTACATATCAATTGTGCCAAACAAAGTTCTCTAAGTACTGCTATTTTTTTTTAACTGCAAATGTCTGTTTAGCTTGAAGTGATTGAGATGGAGTCAGGCAGAGGTAGCGGAGAGACTAGTGAAAAAGAAAGAACGAGGAAGAGATTTTTCAAAGTGTGGGGGAGAAAGAGCAGCACTTAACAAACTGGAAAAAAAGGAAAGAGGGTGACATGATTATCGCTAAAGGATGGTCAGGCAGAGAAGGATAGGTAACGATGGTAAAGATGGATGACAGAGGAATAGGGAAGAGACATAGGCTTGTTGAAAAGAGAGAGTAAAGAGCACAGATGAATGGTAGTGTCAAGAGGGGAAAAAATGGCTTTAGGAGAGCATAGAAAAAAAAGAGTTTGTGAGAGACAGTAACTTAACTTGCTTTGCTATTAAACAGTCCAGAAATGATTAAAGTTTAAGGCCAGCTCACAATCAATCTATCAGCAAATCTGCAAACTGTTGGTCAGTGACACCTGCTTCCCCTGCTGCTTTCTTTTCCTCCATTCTTCGGTGCACTGCTTTTATTTATTCTGTCATTTATACATTGGCCCTTTCCATCTCGATCTGTGCCTCGCCAAATGAGACTTGACACTCAGTTTAATTGAGATGCATTTTAGCATTGGGATGCTAATAAGGAGGCTTGTATGCTAGGGTGCCATTCGTCCAGGACGCTGAAATATGTAGCAGAGCTGAATTATATATTTATAATAGCTAATGGCCCATGGTGTCCTATCACTGCACTGCAATACATATTTAATAATCCCACCTGTCTGCGTGACTGTCTGTTTCAGCAGACCTACCTAGCTCACTCTCCAGGGAAAAATGTCACACCACTGACACCACTTCAGTCTAAGAGTGGTCAGATGATGGAAAAGGATGGCAGGTGTGTGAGTGTATGAATGTGTCAGGAGATCGGTTCTTGTTCATGTTTGACACTTAGTGGAAATGAACAGTCTTATGGTTTTTTATTATTTATGCCTTTTTCTTTTTACTCATTATTATTATTTGCAGTATTCATTAGCCCTTATTTGGCTATAAAACATAAAAACAATCAACACAAAAATCTGAAATGTAATTGAAGCATGTTATAGTTATATTAAGTTCTTAACTACTATCCTGAAATACTTAAAATACTTTTATGTAATGTTTTCATTTTCTGCATTTGTTCTGGTAAATGCAGAAATAATGCATGTAGCAGAGTTCCTTATTTGTGTCACATGGTCACATGTATTCATTTTTCTCCAGTCCTATTTTAAATGAACATGCATACTTGTGTGTATATGTATTTGTGTGATTGTGCTCAGCTTGCTGATTTTGTCTGTTCATGTGTGCTTGACTCGTTGCAACCATGGGCAGTGTTTGAAGGGATAGGGATTTTTTTTTCTCCCACTCAGAAATACTCCTCTGATTTATTCAGCATACGCTCCTGGGATTAAGGGTCTTGGCAAGCACATAGTGTATCTACACACAAACACACACAATGCGCACATACTCATGCTGGCACACATGCATAGATAGACATGTGCATCCTGTCATATGGGTTAATCTGGTTTTGAGACAAAATTAAATTTACAAGGCGCATTATGGCTCAATTTAGTCAAATTATTATGCCATGAGGCAATCGCTGTGACAGATTGAGAGCATCAGCACTGATAAAGGAGAAAAAAAAAACAAATGAGAGATCAGGGAGAGCAAAGAGCAGAGGGACAGAGGGATAAGTCTGTCATTTTGTTTGCCCACTCATTTCCCAAAGCTGGTCAAAGTCTTTTATTCAGTCCACTAACCTTCTATTTTTTCTCACCCAAGCCTCCATTTCCCCAGCTTCTATCTGCACAGTTTGAAACAAGACGGAAGTTATGTCATTCATCTTGTAGTATATATTAAACAGATTAAATTGAGCCCATATATTTGAGTTTAATGGCCATGTACGAATAACAGTTATAGCTGGGTTTAAAAATAACCCATAGGGAAAAAAATCTGAAAGCTGTCTGTGCTATGCAACCTAAAAGGATACATTCTTTAATTTTAATGTATCAATCTCTACAAATGGCAGGAATCTCATTAGATAAATTGCTTGTATTATACTGCCATGCATTATACAGTATTGTTGGCAATGTTCACACCCATGTCTATATTTCTCTGCTGTGATTACTTAACGGATGCATGTCAGAGCTTGATGAATATGGATGAGTGATGTACTGTACAGTTATTATCGTCAGGATTTAATCAGTACTGAGTGATCTCAGTTGTCCCTACACTCTCTGTCAATCAGCATTAGGGACAGGTCACTTTAGGCCCCAGTTACAACGATACTCAATGTGGTTTCATACTTATGGTTTCTAAGAGAGGTTTAGATGACAAAGTTGTTGTCGGGAAACCAAGAAGGATCTGGCTACAACTCTATCTTATTTAAGAGCAGTAGTGAAAAGATGGTATAAGATATATATAACAGGATTAAACTGCAAGTAAGCCAGTGTTTGAATGCACCAGAAAAAGATGCCTTTTTTCATTCTCAAAACAGCTGTTTGACTTTAATTTCAAATTTCACAGGTTTATAGCAGCTTAAGGTACATGTTTATTTAATAGTTTGCTTGGTGGTCGACTAATCCCCCATGATTCCATATGCTTTGTCCGTAGTTATACAGATATATTAAAAGATACAAACATTAAAAAAACATAATAGTCATATTGCTGCCTCCTCAGGCTCTCTGTTCTGCTTCTTATGAAATGAAGTGTTTGTTTGCAGCATTGCTCTTCTCTTCTCTTCTCTTCTCTTCTCTTCTCTTCTCTTCTCTTCTCTTCTCTTGTATCATGCTCTAATGTATTATTTTATGCTGTGTTACGTTAAATTAGCTTTTGCTGCATCACATTAAGTCTCATGTCACGCCTTACTTTAAATGCAGTGCGATAATGCCCGCAAAAAAACAGCGAAAACTGACGGTCAAGCCTGCAGAGAATTAGCAATGTAAACTAGATTTGTAAACTGAAGGAGTGGCATGTGTGTGGGTAAATATGTGTGTTGGGCTGTTTGACAGCAGAGGAGCCATCTGCTGAGCAATTTTTGACTGTTGTTGTACAGGGTAACCCAAAATAGCTGTGGTCATTGTAGAGCCTTGGGTTGATGGTTCAAAAGGTTATTGACAGTGAAAGAGCTAGCTGCTGTCAGTTGGTAATTTGTGAATAAGACACTGGGAAAAAAAGGGATGGATGACATTTAATGGAGCAAAATGAAAGGAGTTCAATCATTTTGGGAAATGCCTCTGTCTCAAGGGCTCCCTCTGCCTCATTTATATTCTGATGCTTATGTCTATGGGATAATCTCAGTGGAAACTGAATGCATACAAAGGCAGGAGAGGGACACAGTGTATGAACAGTCATAATTCATTGGGTACAGATGTGAGCATGTGTTAATGTTAACTAGAGATGAGAAGAACCTGATAGAACAGCATTGTATTGTCAATGGTGGGGTTTCCACTTTACTGTTAACCTTCCCATTTCCTAAGGTTTCTGGGAGTGTTTAAAGCTTAATGATCCCCATTGAAATACTGGGTTATTGTATAGCAACAGTGATAACTGTGGAAGTGGATGCCATTGAAGATATTATGACAAAGGATTGCAACGTTAGAGTAAATTGGATACAATATAATAATATGCTGTAATATGAATATAGATTTACTGCTTGAGCATAAGCGCTTGCCGTGTAATTCAGTCTGAACAAATACAAAGCAGGATTTAAAAACCGAGATCAGATATAGGCTTAGCTTGAGCCACCAGCTTTGTGATGTATTACCCTCTGATTAGAGGACACTGGGAATAAATCTGCCCATCAGTCAAAGCAGTGAGGTGGTTGAACACAAGGCATTCATCTACATTGATCTATTTTGGTTAAATTGATCAAAACGGTGTAGCAACTAATGCTACCAAGAGAGTAATTGGTCAGTCAATTTAATAGTCACATCGAACGTGGAGCAAAGGAGGAAGGCAGAGTTGAGTGGTGGCAATTAGTTGGTGACTCATAGAGGGTGACTAAGACAGGTGGAAAGAAAGAGAAAGATAACACGCTCTGTTTGAAATAGAGGGATACATAAATAAAAGCAGCAACCCAAAACAGCATTCAAGGGATTAGCTGAACAATATAATAGTATCTAGTACATGTCATCCTTGTACCAAGTCTTTGTTTTTGTGGTAAACATGACAAAAATGCCCGTTTCTTTCTGGGCGAATGAGCAAATATCAACACACACTTGGAGTTAAAAGTTTTGTTTTTTGTTTTTGCTATGGTAAAATATCTTTTTATGTGTACGTGCTGTGTAATTGGAGAAAAACATGAAGAATAGTCATTATATTCAAGAAACCACCCTTTACTGAGAGATTGTGTACTTTGGTTTTGCTGACCGCATTTTTTCTTGGCTGATTTATATCAGCCTCATAGCAGAAATCACAGTAAAAAAATGTAGTTGCAGGCATTGTCACCATTGTATATCACTATCACTCACTAGTGTGCTCTATCATCTGTAACTTATTGGCCTGTAATTTTGGGAGAGCACTCATCTACACAGGCAAGACAATGTTATGCACCTCTTTTTTTTTTATTCTGTCCTCCTACACCATTTTGAGATAGCTCTTTTTTAAAGCTTTTTTAAATCATGCACGTCAAATATATTTTACCGCCACAGCGTATTGAGCCAGTAATTAAAAACGGGGACGTGTGGACAGACAGGCGGAGCCTAAATACGCTCAGAGAAAATGTACAGCTGTAAATTAAAAATGGGGTTTAAAGATGGAGCAAAGGAAAAGTGATGAAGTAGGGTGGAATACAAATGAAGGATGGAGGGAGAGTAGATGAGAGGAAACACCCATAGTGACATGAGAGAGACATTTAGTCATCACCAAGCGAGACGACAGTTGGCTGCGCCCCAGCCCCCTATCAACTCAGAAGATTTACTTGTTGTTGGGCCTCCAAACCTCATTATCATCTTTTCTATCACTCTATCTTCCTGAAAGCACAGTACAACAAGCAGAGGAGGGAAGAAAAAGGGATCATGAGAAGGAGAAGGGAAACTCTGATTTACATGCCTCTTAGAAACTTATATGGCATCTCATTATCATGTGCGATAGTTTATTGTGTTTGACTGTCAAATGAGAAAAAAGTGGAAAAGAGAAAGGATGAGCTGGCTGCTGAGCCATCAAAGCTGCTTTCTCTATGGTGGCATGCCAACACTGGCGCTTGTATGCTCTCACAAACTTGGTAATCCAAACACATAACCACCCTTTCACGCAGGCACAAAGACATTCAAGCGCTTACACATCAAACAGTGGTAAAGGACCAAATCATACATAGAAAGGAGAATTCACACTTGGGCACACAGACATCCATTGGTATTAATAATCAAAGCCTGAGATTACAGCTAGAATAAATAGAAATTTTGAATTGAATATAGATGAGTACTTGAAGCTGTGCTGGTGTGTGCTCTGAATATGTTGTGTGTTGTGCTGCAGCACCTGTGTGTGCCAAACACAAATTTTAGTAAAAGCTAGAAAAGGTTAAAATTCATCTCCATGTTTGCTGCAAGACCTTGATTTCCATTTGTTTGTCAGTGTCTGTTGGCGAAGCTCTCTTCCACAGCATGGCGGAACTGATTTATTCCATTGTTGCACTGTAGGCTACAACCTACAACATGCAACTAAATCATACAGGAAACTGGAATGTGAAAGCTAGAAAAGGTTAAAATTCATCTCCATGTTTGCCGCAAGACCTTGATTTCCATTTGTTTGTCAGTGCCTATTGGCGAAGTTCTCTTCCACAGCATGGCTGAATTGATTTATTGCATTGTTGCACTGTAGGCTGCAACATGCAACTAAATCATACAGGAAACTCGAATGTAAAAAAAAAAAACAGGTGTGTGTATCAAAATGCAAGCATTGTTGTGTTTACCAATGTTAGTTTTAGTCATTTTAGTCATGCTGCATCAGTATGAATTCCTTTTTTCTCTCTGTTTCTCGGTTTTCCCTTTTCCTCCTCACTCCTAACTCCCCCTTATCTCTACACCTTTCACCCTTAGTTGAGCCTCTCGGGCAGCATCTCTGTTTAGGCTTCTACGTTCCAAAGCAGCTGCTAGCAGGCCCCTGCAAAAATGGCTTAAGGTTATAGGATTAGGTGTTGGACTGCCAATCCTAGCAAAGGATGTGGAATAGTCCCCAAAAAAGTTCTGTCTGACAGACCCCAGCCAAACCTGATCTTGAGCATAGGGAACATTTAGTACTATTTAGCAGTAATACATGTAAAAGCTTTAGGCTTTGGAAATAATGAAGAATTCTTTTGAAAATTGTGTCCTAAATAGTTTGTAATATCTTGCATTTATGCATTTTTATTTACTTCCACCAGTTCTCCCCAGTTGCACACAGTTTTTCAAGGTAGCAAGTAGTATGTTTCAAGCCTTGTGGAAAACTTGCCACAGTTCTTCTGTGCATTTAAGTTGTCTTATATGCTTTTGTATTGTGTAATCCAAGACTGACTTGATGTTGCTGAGATAAGGCATACCATCTGTTACAGAACTCATTGTCCTTGTGTTTGAGGACAGTTCCCATCAGCTCTGGCTATGTTTGGAGTTGTTGTCATGCTGCAAAATGAATTTCGGAGCAGTTAACTGCATTCTGATAATACTGCAAAGATGTACTTATAGTACAGTCCCTAAAGGTTCAGAACTGCACAGTACTGTATACTTTTTGATTAAAGCCCAAAAAGTTGAATCTGTTCATCTGGACGTGGCGTTTTTTAGTGGGAGAAACGTTTCGTTTACCAACTGGTAACTTCTTCAGTCTCAGCTGACTGAAGAAGTTACCAGTTGGTAAACGAAACGTTTCTCCCACTAAAAAACGCCACGTCCAGATGAACAGATTCAACTTTTTGGGATTCTTTTACCTGGATTATTGAGCATGCATCAAGAGATTTTTGATTAAAGGAAATACAAAGTTGGCAACAAGACAGACCTGATGATTGATTTACAATTAATTGAAAGCAAACAGAAGTGAAATAAATTTGAATTAAGACACTGTGTTAGAGAAGCTGAATTATGATAGAAAAGTACTTTAAGACCAATAAAGTGAAGAAAACCCATGATGGAAGACAAAAGACAGAAATGAAGAAGTCATAGATTATATTACACAAGAAGAACCAGTGAACAGAATAAATGGAGAATGTCACACACACTCAGAGGGAATCATACCAGGAGGACTGAGGATTATATGCAGGTGAAAGAAGCCGATTATATGACAAAGCTAGTACATATTAAGAGTAAATATGATTTTGAAGACATGATAAGCATTTGTGCCGATGCATTAATTGGATTTTCTCATTGAGCAACAATGATAATGAAAGTTTCTCCATCTCAAATTTGTATAAGTATTAAAGCTATTTAGCCAGTATAAAAATACTCAAGGCTTTTTTTTTTTACTCAGCCAAGAAATATAATCCACTAAAAATATCAGGTAGCTTAAATAAGACTAAGAAGAAAGACAGGAATGTTCCATGATGTTTGATTGCACCACCAATGGGGTCCTCATTAGTGTAAAAGGAGGGTTTTGTAGGTACAAAGGCACACTTTTTACTTCAGGGTCAGAGTGTAAGGTCAACAACCCAGAAAAAGTGTTTTTTTTTTTTACAGTAAATAGCCATTATTTTAAATGTCCTCTTAAAGAATGGCCTAGACCTGGAGCTTCACCCCATCGTAGCTGATGTTCTTACAAGATTGGAAGCCCTGAGGACCACAGTGCAGTTCAAAGAAATCTCTGAGAGAGCTGCCGTTCAGACAGAAGCAGCAGATATTAACATTCCTGGTGTTATTCCAGGCCAAGCAAGGTAAAAAGAAATACCTGCAAAGTTAAAGGCACTGTTCTGCATCGGTGATTGAAGACTATCAGCCATAGAGTCTGAAGGACCATAACTAAGGCAGCATGTACTTAATTTTTATGCTTGTATTAAAAAGTTCTATACGTGATTTGAAAAGAAAGTAAAATAAAAACAGACAATTGTCACTCACAGATCTCTCAAGGGAAGCCAGAGAAAAGCAAGCTATTAGGGTACTCATATTTATTAGTTTTATGAATTTTTAGATGGGACATAGCTGCTGAATGAAATGGCTCTGCATATACAAGCTCAGCTTAGGTTTTGCAGATTTTGCACAAATGGATATTGGACTGTGGTTGTTTTTAAAACTATTCAAACTGGTGAAATTATACACTCAGACCTAAGTCTAACCAACTCTGTCACTATAGACAGTGAAAATGCAGCAGTACATAATATCTGAGAATGCTTGTTATCTGACCAAACCTGTAAACACTTACAATTAAGAACTTAAAAAGAAGAAGAAGCACTTTCTAATTTTTCTTAATTTTGAAGCTTTTCACCCAGACTCTTGCTTTTACTCTTTTTCTTCTTCCTCCTGTTTGCCAGATAATATGTGCTTTTGCGTTTGCTATAAGGTACACTTAAAATGGACCGTGCAGTGCTTTTATGGTCTTATTGGCCACTCAAAGCACTCCACACTAAAAACAACACTTTATCTATGTCACATCCACAACATGGTCAAGTTGGAATCAACTGTTAACCTAGCATGCATGTCTTTGGAGTGTGGGAAGAAACCAGAGCACCCAGAGAAACCCCAGGGAACCACAGGGAGAAGGTGCAAAGCCTGACAAAGATTTGAACCCAGAACCTTCTTCCTGTGTGACACTATTAACCACTGCACCATCTTTTTTAAGCTACTAGTATGAGCTGCAGTTTGTTGTTTGAACCCAAGTGACTGTGAACTATTTGTGTAGATTACTGTTAGTTATTTAAATGTGGAAACTACTCAGTGTGCACTAAGTCGAGTTAGTCACCCAATATATTCTTCCTTCGTCCTTCCAAGCATTGGGTCAGGGTTGGCTTACACCTCAAAACTTGCTGTGTTGGTTGTGTTTTCATTATGGGCTATGTCAAGGTAAAACAAAAAACACATAAGGTAACACGACACAGGTTACTTGTTCAACGCCCTCATCTTCTTGCTATTTCACTTTCTCTCCTGAGAGCATGTTGCACCCAAAATATCAACTGGATTCATTTGTTAGATCAATAAAGCAGCAGGTGGCTTTGGGGTTATTTCACCAGGGAGTAAAGTGCACAGGTCCACTGGTTTAATGTTACATCCAAGCCAGAAGGCAGATGGATTAATTCTCAAGCTAGCACACACAACATTTCTGCTATAAAACACAACTCATTGTTTTCGCTGTCTGAAAGGACAAAGATGATGAGTTTCTGCTTTGATGGATTAAACAGATTTAGCAGGGTTTCTACTAAAATGCAATGCTCACAGAATTTAAAACACCATCCTCCACCTTTCTAAAAGCAGACACAAACTGTTAGGTCACCCTACTTCATTTTTTTGACACAGAAAGAGTTTTATTTAAGTTTTATCTTATTTTAAATGAAATCAGTTGCATGGTGCTTGCTGTTTACTGTTCATCTCAAGGTTTTTCTGAACTTTCTTGAGCCACAAACAGATTGATTTGTAACTGCAAACCTTTATGCAAATTTTCTTAATGCACTCACACACTGGAAATTATTTGTGCAAATGTTATTCATTTATTCATTAAATGCTTTACACAGCTGCAGATCTCCTTTCAGATTCAAAAATTAAGTCTATTTGTTCAGATATTTTTACACATTTACTAATTTAAATATTAAATGTTCTGGTACATACAAATGTTGTGATGCACAGCAACAATACTTATGGCTAGAGTGTCCTTCCATTTCTGAGTCATTGAGGGCAGTCAGTGACGCATGCATTTTCCCCTTTTGATCCCTCTTCCTCTCTTCATGTTTGTGTGATAAAGTGAGTGTTGGGATGAGGATCCACTCAGCAGGCCTATAAGGCTTAGCTCAGTTATTAATGGGACTAACGAGCATCAGCCCAAACGAGCTTTTAATGGGCTCTGTCTACCTGCAGCTACAAAAAGAGGGATGGAGTGGAGATGGTGGGGGGCAAAAAGATGGAGGCAGAAATGACAAGAAAGGGAGAGGTCAAAGTGTTTAAGCGGAAAAATAAATTGGATTAATTAATGTTAGATGACAGCAGGATCACAATTTTCTTACTGAACAGTACACAGTTTATATTAATGGTTAAACATTTATTCTACTGTGACTACAAGGCAGTTTACCTCAGCTTTACTGGGTTCAAAAAATATTAAATGTGAATTCTTGAAGGATGGCCTCCTTGAACTGTGTGGGTCCAGCTTCTATTATGGACAGGCATTTCATTATCACCTTAACTATTGCCTCTTGCTTTATGTCAGCTGGGATAGGCTCTGCCCCCCTCGTGACCCTATGTAGAATAAGCAGTTAATAAAATGGATGGATGGATTTCATCATTAATGGAAGTCTTACCTTTCAGGGCATCATTGGTTTCAGTTAACCTTAGTACACTATCAAAATCAGCTTACAGACTGATAGATTTCGCTGCATAGCTATTGCATAATAGGAGTCTGTTTTTTTTATTACTTATGGTAAAATTGCTGCATGATTGGTAGATAATTCTGGGTGTTCCATTCATATGATGAAAGCTCAGACAACAGAGCTTCTTCGTTTAGGTACTAATAGACACCATGGTGTCTCAGGGGTTAGCAATATTGCCTCACAATGAGAAGATCCCAAATTTAATTAGGTTAAATTTGCTGTTGCTTCGCCCTTGACGAAGGCATAGACTTACAGCTAGAGTTTGTCTCTGTGCACTCCACAGTGGCTGCTCTGAAAAGCTTAGAATAAGTTAAATGTACAAAATAGATTTCCTTACAAGGACCTGTCTTATCTTATCTTATCTTATGTAAAGACAACAATATTGATACTGAATGATATGTCATACTGGACACACAGCACAGCATTTCTCAACATCAAATTCAGATGCAGTCTGCATACCAGTGTAGTAGGAAAAGCAAGTTTTACAAGGCAAAGCAGTGAACTTTAAGGTGAATCACCTGATTGTTTAACTTAGTAAAATTGTTGTGAATTCAGCAAAGTATTGCTAGCGAGGAATTACAATAGAAAGCCTTTATTCTAGTAGTCCTTGTACTGTAAGAGGCTGTGCAGTCTTTAAAGAACATGGTACAAATCCACACCAAAATTGAATGTATTCTCACTTTGGCCCTTCTCCTTTTTTTCTGTCAAGTTTCAAGCAAGTTGGCCTTGTATTTTTTGCGTAATTCTGATGGGAAAAATCTGTCTGGTTGTTGTGGGAAATTACTGGTCAAAAGGCAGAAAAACTGTCTTTTCTAGTAGGACACAAACTCACCAAATGTGCTAAAAATCCCTGAATAATCTTAGACTAACAGATTTTAGGAAAATGTGTTGTTTACTGCTTTATTAAAGGCGCTAAAAGCTCACATATAAAGTTTACTCTTTTATTTATTCGCATTTTTTTTTGCTGCAAACTTTTGCTTCACTTTCCACTACAATACATTGCTACTTTTGTAATTTCCTATAACTCCCAAAATGACTTTGGAAAACTGCCAGAAAAGAGCTGTGAGAGATGTATGATAAGGCACAGATGTCAATATATACTAGTGCAAGACTAATGTGACTGTTTTAATGCTCTTGCTGCTGTAATGTAGTTAAATTTAATGTGTTTAATGCATTCATTGCATGTGTGAACAAAGATTTGGATTTCTCAGAAAGATGGGAAGGAGAAAATATTAGGCCTTGGTGATTGATGTGTTGACTGTGTATTTGACAAAGCAGTGCATTGAACTGTAAATAGACACTTGATTGATATCACTCCATTGTTCAGTCTGGGGTTAGGTTTGAATTTCTTCTTCATGGTCCAGTAGCATCATTACTCATAGCTGTGTGGCTGCAGCAGTCTCCACAGGTGCCGCACCGATTGATGTAAAGGCTTTGATTGGTTTTTCAGAGAGGAATAACTCTAAAGTAATTCTTTATGTTCTGACTTTTGATATATATTTTTTAAACACCTTAAAAGCCCCAAAGGACTAAATAAAAAATCATTTTTCTTATTGTTTTTTTTTTTTAGTTTAAACAATCTGTCTTCAGTCACCGTGTTTAGTGTTGTGCTTTTGCTTATGAAACTTGTCATCTTTGTCTGTGTGTGCTTTTATTCCTACAGAATGCCGTGATGTGTTGTTACCCTTGATGTTGCGGGAGCTGAGCGGGGCACTGGTCACTATGGCTGATGGGCCTCATGATGAAAGGAAAAACAGTTTGGAGCTGCTCAACAACATCCTCGAGGTCCTCAGCAGGAACAATGTGGTGAGACACAAAGCAACCATTTATATAAAACGCTGATCTCATCTCTCACTTGTGGAAAGGATTAGGGGTTAATTTAATCTCTATACAGCTGGTCTTTTTCCACACTTGTTGTTCTGTGTTACTGCGTATACAGCCAAGTCCCACAGCCACCAGCCATTACAATGTTTTTCTACATTGCCACTCACTTCCCTCTTTTCTTGCCGTCTCTTTCATTTTGATGATTTCTGTGTGCTTCTAGCGAGTATACCGTAGCAATAATTAACCTTCATAACAGTGGTCCCAGTTTCCCACAGATGCAATCAAATGTCAGTGGGAAACAAAAAATTGATCCCCACTTCACTCAAGTGACTTAATCTAATCTGTGGAGCCATCAACAACACCAGAGTTTATGTAGATCCAATATGCATATATAGAAAGGTGAAAAGGTTAGGTAAAAATGTATACTATTAATTTATAATAAAGATTGCTGTTGGCCAAGCAGACCATTCAACAGAAACTGATGAGACACTGAATTGCGGGGCATCATTTTTCTGAAAATACTTCTATCTTACCTCCATCATCATTGCAGGAGTGTAAAAATGATCCAGTCCACAAATTAGATGACATTTCCTTTGTCTTTTTTTTTTTTTTTTACTGGATCTCATCCCTAATTGGATGAATTGAAACTAGCCCCAAGCTCTTT